>MU227691.1:3934855-3977931 GCA_018584345.1 Thuja plicata | reverse complement strand
ACAATATTTGTGGGTACTAATTCCCACCAGGGTTTTCCTCTGATCAAGGTTTCCCCGTAATCATATCATGTGTTATGAGTTCTTATGTTAAGCTTCATTAAATGTATGTTTGATTTATGTTTAAGTTTCTAAAAAGTAATAAATAGACAAACACTGATTCACCCCCCCTCTCTCAGTGTTTCTAACACCTTTTATATGAGCGTGTCCTTATGCAGTTCTCTTTGATTTGTCTATGATGCCTAGACATTTACAAGACCTCAATTAACTTGCACCTCTACCTCCTTGTTTATATCTATAGACTCTATGGTGGATTAAGACATCTCAGTAACCACATTCTTCCCTGAGTCTGATTCCATGAGTGGCTTATGAGCCATGGGATAGTGAATTGGGAAGGAGGAGTGAGAGTCACCTGTGGGACCAATGGTACCTATCCCCCCATATTTACTTTTGCATCATGACCAAGTGTGTATGTTCATTGATCCTTTAAACCTGAAAGGTCTTGAAAGTTAGATAGATAAAATTCATTAGGACCAAGGAAACCCTTGGTATCTTCTTTTTCTTCTTGTGCTCCCATCCCCACACTAACCAGGACATCCTTTTCTAGATATTTATTTTTGAGGGTAGCTATCCTTGGTCATGTTATCCTTCTTAGGGGCATATCTTCTTCTTCTTCTTCATATTATTCTTCTCCTTCCTCTCCCTCTTGTAAAGTATTGAACTATGGTGATACAAAGGATCTCTTCCTTTTTTAAACTCTTATCCTCTCCCCTTGGGTAGCCTTCTGTTATGTGGCCTTCATAGTAGGAGATTGACTTGTAGTAGGAGATTTACCTTGAGTGGTTGGTGATTGATCTAGGGGTGGATATATTGCCCTAGTCATCCTTGAATTTTGTGGCTTAGTTGTTGGATTTGAGCTGTAGGCCAAGGGGTGTTCATGCATGTACACTATTTTTGATTTTTGGGGTTCTCCCTCTTTGAACTTGGGCATTAATATCCTCTCCCCTTGTTTCTTATCCCCTTTGGATGGTGGACTCAACTGTGGTTTCATTTGTATGGTGTCCATTTTGAATGGCCTTTTAATCCTATTTTTGGTAGTCTTAACCACATGTTTGGCCTTGAAATCAATATTATCATTCTCTTCCTTGTCCACTTCTACATTTTGGATGGGTCTCACATATACTTTATCTTAATTATGTAAAGGATCTAACACATCCTCCATCTCCATTTCCCATGCCTTGGGTGAAATGTTGAGTTCTAGGGTAGCTTTTGCAAGTTCAAGGGAATTTCTATAGTAGTCCTTAATCCTGACTTCATAGTCATCCACATAATTCATCCAATGATCTTCTAGGTGAGGCTCATGAACATAATACCTACCCATGATGTGGCTGTAGGTACCAATGGGCTCAAACCTAGTTTTGATTAGTCCAAGGGATTATAAGGGGAATTCATCCCACTTAAATGTAAGATACTTGTAGACCTTCATGTCTTGTAAGGTATGGGAACTAATTGATAGATGAAAGTCCCAACAGTGATTCTTCTTGTGTTTGATGTGTTCGTAGGCATCTGAAAGCTTCCTAGCCATTCACAAAATAATTATTCGACTAGAAGGGTATCATGGAATCTTTTTTAGTGCTAGAGTACACCATGCCACTTTGATATTTTTGAAATTTTTGAACTGAATGTATAAGGCTCCTATCACCCTTACTTTGGTAGCTTCCTCCTTGAAGAGTATCTTTGCATAGTCTCCTTCAATAGAGAAGATAATCGTGAAGATGAACGCATCACTGACAATCCTATAATTAGAGCTTTTATCATTGATCTTTTCTTTTTTAACCAGTTGAGGGTATATAATGAATGGCCATTAATTTGGCTTCCCAAAGGCCCCTCTCTTTACCAACCCTCGATATTGTTCCCTGGATGCTAACAAGTAAACCATATATGATGTCATGTAGAAATGGGGGAAGGGACTAAATCAAGCATGATTTTTTCATGATCTCATAAGCATCCAATGTGTTGTTCTTGAACCATTCTAAACCTTTGTTGACTGAAAAATCATACAATCTATCGACCCCCTTTGGAAAGTGGAAGACATCTTTAATTTTTTCTAGCCTAATATCAAGGAAAATATCTCCTGATATATTCTTTACCACCCTCTTATATGGGATGTAGTGCTACATGAGAGTCATGGTGAGATCCAAGGATAGGATGGACACTGGGTGCATTGTAGCATTGACCAGACTTGAAATAATTAGATAAGTGTAGTCAACCAATCTCCCATTGGGGTTAGCACATCTAGTGAGAAATTCATTCCAACCAACATTCCCAATATTAGTATCGGTGACCTCCCTCTGGTGGTTCCCAACCTTTGAATCAAAATGGTACCATTTGAATAGGTAT
Source organism: Thuja plicata (assembly GCA_018584345.1). Classification (NCBI taxonomy): domain Eukaryota; kingdom Viridiplantae; phylum Streptophyta; class Pinopsida; order Cupressales; family Cupressaceae; genus Thuja; species Thuja plicata. The sequence goes on along the minus strand of MU227691.1, from coordinate 3,975,534 downwards.
GTAATTGGTGATCCAAAATTTTTTTTTGGTATTCTGTAAGAAAACATGCGGCTATCAACAAAATTTATTGAAAACAACTACCTAAAGGAAATAAAGAATATAAGAAAAACTCAAAGAGGCATGCCCAACAATTTGAAACCGTTAAGAAACAACTTACTTATGATTTTTGACTATTCAAACATTTAGACACCGAAGACAAGATTAGACTCTGAAAGGCCAAAAGGGAAAAAAATGAAGGTTTATTGAAGGTTGGTTTTGGAGTTTCAGCATTCGAAAGAGATGAATGGGATTGGAGTCCAAAAGTGCTGAAAAGATCTTTGAGGATGGGTGAGATGAAAAACTTGGTTATGTGAATGCTATGAAGATGAGTTTTGTTTTTTTGGATGTGGGAGGTGTAACTATTTGCTGGAGGCTGAAAGTGAGAAAATGTTGGAGGAGTTGGTTTAATTCGGCTTTCGGTGTTTTGGCATGTGAAAGATGGGAAGAGTCTTTGACATTCGATCATCTAGAAAAAATCATTTTCAGACTTAGCCACTTTTTGATGGTTTTGATGATTTGCTGAAGTGACCCTTTCAGCCTTTTGGAGGCCGAAAACCTACAAGCGTGAACAATAAAGAAACAAGAAAAACCCCCAAAACCAAAGTGAGACCAAGCACCCTAAGGCCCGATGTTGAGAAATGTAACTAAAAGAAAGAAGGGAAAAACCCAAAGGAGACAAAAAATAGGGCACACCATAAAGAAAACAAAGAAAAACAAAAGAACCCTAAACAGAAGACAAAGAAAACCTGCCCACAATTGAGAGGGGGAAGGGAGAACACCAATGAACATGCAATGAAGGAAAATAAACTGACGCAAAAATAAAATAAATGAAAGTAGAAGGATAGAAGTGCACCAAAGACAGGAGAAAAAAAATCTCAAGGAGGAAAAAGGAGATGTGAAGAAAAAATGAGCTGACTGCCCTTTTATAGCCGCCTCTAACCAATGAGGTCATCATAAGTTTTGGCATTTTTGAGACTGAAAGTCCGGAAGGACTTTCCTTTATGCAAGGCTCAAAATTTCGTAGGTTTTGAGCATGCCAAAAGGCCAAAAATATGAAATAACTTAGTATTTCTTCAACAACCCAAAGAAAATAGGCCAAAAAGGAACAAAGGCCAAGAAAAATAAAAAAATAAAATTGGGGTCCCCATAGCTAAGGGGCCAAAATGCGGTGTGTGTTGTGAACCCACAACAACATGTTGACTATATTTAGTTGTGGAAAACCTAAGATAATCCTAGCTCCTATTGTGTTATCTACACAAAGAGATTTCACAGAATTCTTCAATTCCCCTTTAAAATTTTAATGTAGAATTTATTTCATGGTATAAAATTAAAATAAATATACAAGATCTAAAAAGTTAGAATGCAGACACAATATTAAAAGAAAACTAATTTTATTAATAATGAAGAATAAGTGTACATATATAGATGTGAGTGCATCCAAAAAATGTGGGATGGAATCCATCAACCTAGAGTGGTGAAAAAACACCCAACATAATAGGGATACGTGTCAAATATCACTTGACACCACTCACAACCCTATAAAAACATGGAGACCTCACATAGAACAAGTCAAATAGGGACACCTAACTAGGCTCAACAAAGCCATGTGAAAATATAGATGTACACTAACACCCCCCTTCAAGCATAGCTTAGGTGAGTAAAAATAAAAATTGTTCATGACTATAAAACATAATTATGTACCCAGATATAATGCAATCTCTCATAAAGAGGAGAAAAATAGAGAACCTAACGCGAAAAAGTTATCCTCCAAAAGAGAAAAAATAATAGAATACTAGAAAGCCTTCCCAAAGAAGGATGATGTTCCTGATGTAGACCACACATAAATAAGAGCTCATAGATGAATGAACTTTCTCTCAGTAAAGGGTTTGGTGAATATGTCACCAACCTACTTTAAATACTAGAAAAAGACCAAGTCAATGATTTTTCCATGAATCAACTCTCAAATATAATGCATATGAAAATCTATGTTCTTGGTTCATTGATGATGAACTAGATTCCTACATATTTTAATAGTACTTTGGTTAGCACAATAGATAACTATAGGATGCCTGAAAGGAATACAAAACTTATATAGAATTCCTTGAACCATATGTCCTTAGTATATGCGTTAACAACCCCTCTGAACTCTACATCTATGGAATATATATCAATAGGATTCTACTTCTTGCTAAACCAACTAATAGGACCTAAACCAAGAGAAAAAACTATAACCTGAAGTAGACTTGTGATATTCAGTATCACTAGCCCAATCTGAATCTATAAAACCAACCAAGTCAACTAAAGAACCAACTCTGTAATGAATCTCAAACCCAAGTGTACGATGAAGATAGTGAAGAGTCATCTTAGCTAATTTCTAATGTAACTCATGAGACTCTTGTATAAATCTAGAAACAATACAAATTGGATATGATATGTCTGGTCTAGTATGAGTCAAGTAAATAAGACTACCAACAAGTTGTTGATACAAAGTAGCATCAACCAAAGGTGTAGTACATGTAGTCTAAAGCTTGAATCCTTATAGAAAGGGAGTCAGATATGGTCTACAAGTAGTCATGTGAAACCGTAAAAGTAAATCAAGAGTGTACTTGGGTTGAGCAAGTGTAATCCCTGAATTTGACTATGAAATATTGATACTAAGGAATTAGTGAAATAAACCCAAGTATATCATGTAACATATATCCTGAAGTGATGACTTCAATACTACAATGATAGATGAATTACTCCATGTAATCAAAAGATCATCAACATAAAGTACTAGTATCAAAAAATAATCATCTTGTAGCAAAAGATATACATTAGGATCTGAATGGCATCTAGTAAATCTTGAAGATATAAGATAAGCATACATCTTGGCATACCAATCTATAGGGACTTGTTAGAGACCATATATAGATTTCCTTAGTTTTCAAACTAAGGATGAATCATGAATAAAACTTGTTGGTTGTTCCATATAGATATCCTCCTAAAGATCTTCATGAAGAAATTCACTCTTCATATCCATTTGATGTGAAACCCATCCATGTGTTGTAGTTATTTCTAGTGTGAGTCTAAGTGAAGTCATCTTAGCCACGTGTGAAAAGGTTTCTATATATTCAATTCCCTCAACTTATGAGGAACATTTTTCAACCAAGCATGATTTGTACTTATCAATTGAACTATCTACTACAAATTTAGTTCAATATATCCATCTACACCAAACTAAATTCCTTTCCTTAGGAAGTGAAGTCAAATCCCAAGTGTGATTTCTAATCAAGGAATCATAAATACTCATCCATATAAATATCCCACTCTAGTATACCTAATGCCTCTTTAAATTTTTGTGGGTCAGAAACTAAAGCAAAGAAGGCTTGTGCCTCCCCTTGAAAATTTGCATTTTCATCTGCTAAATCTTTTACCCCAATATATCCCCTTGTAGAGTGTGATGTATGGGTGATGCAAAAATAACAAACTTTAAGGGAGTCCATGAACTATATGAAGAGTATTCCTCATCACTATCACCATTGTAGGAATAAGAAGATGTTGTTCTAGAACTCTGTTGCAAATCATCTGAATCATCAATACAGTAATTAGAATATGAAGAGTCTACATCAAGTTGAGAAGTATCAAGTATAGTTTCAAGAGGTTTTTATTTAAACTTAACACTTCTCTCAATAAAAAAATCATGTGTGGTAGGGTGGAGTAGGTGATATCCTTTTAAATCATCTGGATATCCAACAAAGATGTAAGGCTGGGATTATGAATCCATAGCCTTGTGTTGTTCTTTTGGAATGCATTCCATAGATGGAGACCCAAAGAATCTAAAATTCTCAACTATAGGTTTCCATCCTTTCAAAGATTTAAAAGGAGTCACACCCTTCAAGTATTTATGAGGAACTATATATTGAATGTAACATTAACAATTGATTACTTATGTCTAGTATGATGGTGTGAGGTCCTTAAAATGAATCATACAATTTTCTATCTTTGTTAAAGATTTGTTTTTACATTCAACAACACTATTTTGTTGGGGTGAATATGGAACTGTGTGTTGTATATCTCTCCCATCAGCTATGAAAAATACTCAAACAATTGTTGACATACTCTCTTCCATTATCTATTTGAAGAACTTTGATGACTTGTTTCCTAATTTTTTTTAGCCAAAGCTTTGAGATCTTGAAAAGATTCAAATACTTATGATTTTTTCTAAAGGAAGTGTTATGCCCTACATACTCGTCCCTAAATTTTGTCAAAAAAATATTGGGTCCCCCTTTTTATTTTTATTTTTTTCTTTTCAAGCCCTTGGCCTCTCCTTGTCTTTTGTTTGTCATTTGTGTATTCTCTGGGATCTAGATCTCAGAGAGTTGTCCCTTCAGTTGCCAACAACTTATAGACCCTAGGGTCCTGTCATGTTATCCCAACCTTTTTAGAAGGAGTGACCACCAGATGTCACAGAGTTTGGACTTCAAGGGCCAGCCTATTGTGGGGAATGGTAATTGGTAATTAATGCACTCCTTTAGGAATTATTTAAGGTTGTTTACTCTGTCATTTTACATTTACCATAGACAAATTACCTCCTATTAAATTGTCTAAGAAGAAAAATAGAGTATTTCCCGAGCTAAGGCCCTTGAGCTAGGAGAGCGTAGGAGGTGTGTTCGAGGCTTCTATAGTGATTTAGTGATAGAGTGAAATGACATTCAACATCCCTTGCCAGCATTCTGAGTTTTCAGGTAGGCCTTCTTTGGTTTCCCTGCCTTTTTTTTGGTTGCTTTGTTGGCTTTTGGTTATTTTTCTTTTGCTTGTCTACTTTGTGCTTTGTTCTGCCCATTTGGGTTCTTTCTATTTTATTTTTTCTATTTGTGTCGTCTAGGCCGTGCCTTCTATTAGGCATGCATTTTTTCTTGGGCCTAGTTGTTTTTCCCCTTTCCCTTCATGGCTAATCTTTCTCGAAGGGGGATTGTCTATATTTTAGTGTGCATAAGTTGTAGATAGTTCATTTGTTGTCTAGGTCTATAGTTTGGCCAGTGTTGTAGATATGGGCTCATCTGAGCTTTGTATATTTACATAAATTTTTTTTTGGTAGAGAATTTTAAATTCTATAAATTATGTACACCACATGTTGATAGTCAGGTAAAGCCATGTACATTGTTGAGCTATTTAAATTATGTTCTACTGCACTACAGAGACCATGTAGTTTTCATAGGTTGCTCATACTGTAGCTTCCATAGAGAAAAATTCTCAGGGGTACTATCTCTTAAAAATTTTTGTGAGGTCACCTGACCATGCTTGTCAAATAAACGCATTGGCCTCATGCCTCTCTAGTTAATAAATTCTTCCTATTGAGGTCAAGAACAAGGTTAGATGGTTCATTTCAAAATCTTCTCTCTCCTCCATCATTTCCATCTTAATGATGGAATTAATTCACATGTGTAAAAATTTACAATCTATCCCAAGTGGCATTCATTCCACCCATGTTAAAATAGTTATTAATTAACTATCATTACTCAGCTAAATGGGTGTACGTGTGTCAAAGTACGATAGAAGGTTCGCCTGTCCCATCATTGATGTTTGCCTTCCTTTTTATCAAACTCTATGTGTCTTGGTGACCCTAGAAAAATTCATCATATTCACCATCTGAGTCATCATTTCTGGTCCTTTGCATGTGTGGGATAGTTTCACATGTTTTTGGCTTACTTTGATTGGAGATAATTCCTGGGTATTTTCAAAGTAACTAACATTTTCTATTTTTCAAGATTGTAAGTAAGAATCTCACCCAAAGTCTGGGGACCCGAAATCCTTGATTATAATGTTTATGAACTGCCAACTATCTGGTTTTCAGGTATAGGTCAAAGCAAGGAATAAATGGCTTAAGCTGGATTTCCTCTCAAGTAGTCTAAGGAAAAAAAGGTATTGGAGAAGATCCCATTGACTCTGAAATACAAGAAAGGTGGGATATTTATGGGATCCTAAATTGAATCCACTTTGAAAGAGGTCATAGATACAAATGTCGTTACCTGGGCTAAATTGAAGGGACTCATCCAAGTAATCCACCAAAAATGACGAGCCAATGGATTTATTTTAGTTAACTTAGCGACATCTAGAATCATTGAAGAGGCTGGATTTTCTTACTCAGTGAAAGTGATGGAACTAATAGTGCTCCTGACCAAATGTTATAGCCTAACCACTAGAGTTTCTATGTTGGTCTCACTCAACCCCCTAGGTTATGTAGTTCCCATCGTCTCCCTAGGCCACCATGCCATCGCCTTAGGGTGACGTATTTTGTTCTTCCCAGATGCTATGGTTCTCACACGGGAAACCTTTAGGGATCATTTTTTGGAGGTAGGTGATCTGGCATGGCGCCATCTAAATACAAAATGGCTGAAAATCCTGCGCTGAGACTTCAAGAAGATGTGGATGGATATCCACACTTTGACTTCAAGTAGCCTATCCAGGCTGGAATCATATTTTTATGCAGGATTTTTGGGTAACCCCATGCCTGGGAGTTTGCTCCTTAGATGTATTAATTTTTTTATTGTATGACCATCAATAGGGAAAAATTTGACTAGGTCTCCATTATTTCTAATCATGTAGACGCCTAGATGATGAAGGTCAAGGAAGATTACAAGTTCTACATGACTTCCTATGTTCTATGGCCATTATCCCAATAGTATCTAGGGATCTTGGGAGTAAAAACGGTCAACATTCATAGGACTGAGACCACACAGGCCACCCAATGGGATCAATCTCCCTAGATTCAGTGGGATGAAAGTTTCCCCAAATTTGGTAAAGTCAACAACGCATTTAATTTCCATGAGATCAAGGTGATCGCCAATGATTTGGGGTTCAGAATGTCCTTGGAGGCCATGGAATTGTTAGATTTATGGGGATATTATTTCATATATTTCACACAACATACCTACATTTTGGTATTTGGATTTTCAATGTATCCACTCCTGTTTCCCAAGCATTGTGGGGACAAGTTCATTTTGTTAGAATTCTGTAGGCAGATCCTAGAGGTGCACACTCTAATGACCACCAAGAAGATCACTTCCATCTCTTTCCCATTTGTGTATGGAAGATACACCTACTCCCTCACCACATCTTGGGAAGCAAAGAACAAGCTAAGAAGCCCGATCTTGGCTAAATTTTCACTTAGTCCCTAGGATTATGATCTATGTGACTGACTGACAAAGTCAATGCCTCAGGGAATCAACCCCCATGAACCACACCTGGAAGATTTTTGGGCAAATTTCTAGGATGATTTTGATGTCTGGAACCAGCCTAACACCGGGATGCCAAAAGGAATGATGGAATGTCTCAACCTTTAGATATTCCCACAAAATTTTTCTGATAATGGGTCACTTGAAGACCCTAAGTATAAAGAAGCAAGCATTGATAAGATGGAACTCCCTTCGGTGGATTGGGATACTCTAGAATTTTTGACCATGGAGGCCATTTCAAGAAATGTAAATAAATGCAGCCACACATATTTTGCAAAGGCTTTCCCAAAGAGTGTCTGATTAGACAACCAATTTATGGAGGCCTCAAGCTCTTGGGTAGCATAAAAATCAAACCCCAAGGAAAATAGAAGGTAGATGCTTCCCCTCAGACCCAGACCCCATTTTAGCTCCATTGAGGAAGAAATTAAATACAAAGATAGAAGAGTCCCAAAAATTATTGGACGCATAAAAATTTGGGGTAACATTCAGTCTAGGAGCCACTCCAGTGGGTTCCTACCCTCTATCAATAAAATCCCCCTCTCTATCCATACCACTCAGCATGACCACCAATGAGGAGACTGAAGAAGCAACATCAATCATGACCATCACTCTAGAAAAGAAAGAAGCAGAAAGTGGAAAAGCCCCTGCAAAATAGAGACTCAAGACTTGAATCCATGAGTGCACCTGATTTCAATTTTCTCTCCTCTTTCAAGAAAGAAAATCCTCTAGAAGATCCCCTTGAGATCTCTCAAATTAATATTGATTACTTCTTCCAAATCATGGACATGGGAGGTCTACATGAGATGGTAGATAAGGAAATAAGAGAAATAGAGAGGCAAGAGGTTGATGTCTCCGCAGAAGAAGAGAAAAGAGAAGAGACCTAGAGGATGGCCTAAGAAAAAGAATAACTCCATCAAGAGGAGGTCAAAATAAAATTATGGAAGAAAAGGAACAAGAAGATAAGTGGGCTAAGGAGAAATTGCTGGTGGCATGGGAAACTAGACCTGCAGGAACAATTGTACCCCTGGAAGCTGTGCTCCAAAGTCCAAATGGTAGCCAAGGCCAACCACCACCCCAATACACCAAGATAGACAAGGATATTACAATGTTTCAAAAGGTATATTTGAATGAGCTACCCTTATAGCCACCACCATTTGGCTCACCAACAAAGGATATCCTAGGAGATGGTGTAGAGAGAGAAAAATGAAGAATAGGTGAAGATCCCAAAAATATATGGAAACACATCAATGGGAGAACCTAAGAAAAACCCTAGGGACCCTTCAAGTTAAGGGATGGTATTGGGAAGGTTAGTAGTACCGCCATAATGGTTAGTAGAATCTTGGAGGAGAAAAGCTTTGATAATGGTAGTGAACCCACTATCACTCACCAAAATGTTGGCTGAAGGCCAGGTAGAAAAGAATCCCAAAAGGGCTCGCACCCTCTATCACACTTGTAGGGATCCGGATGGAATGTGGTGGCAATCATAGCACCCCATCGATAGGAAAAAGTGAAGCTGAGGTCACTTCCAAATACTATATAATCAAAAAGATATCTCTGGGAAAAAGGGACCAGAAAGGGGAGTTAGATATCCTAAATGAGGAAAGCTTGGATATTCACACTCAGTATCAAAAGAAGTCATAGAGGGTGAAGGAGATGAAAACCTTGAACAAAAATCTTCTCAGCCTCTTGGCAGAGTTAACATGACCCCTCACCTCTATAACTCCCAGACCATCTATGTCCAGAATGCCACTCCTATTGGACAATATTGATGCACTGAGAACAATGAAAAGGAAAGTGTTGGCCATCAATGAGTGGATGGCCAAAAAAATTGGAGTAGTGAAGAGCTTCTTAGGCAAGTCCCTCCTTGATTTCTTCTAGGAATAAGACATAGTGAACCAACTGGAGGCCATAATTGCTCAGTGGCAAGAAGAGATAGAAAGTATAAAGAATGGAGGGACGACCTAAGAGAAATCCTAAATTTTGGAGAGGACATCTTGGATATGATAGAAATACTGGGGGATGAGTCTTACGGGTTCCCCAAAACTCAGTACTCCAGACTTTTTTTCAGTGTCAAGGTGGGAAAGAAACTGGTAAGGGTTTTGGAAGAACATATTTTGGTAGTCTAGACCTCCCTGGACCAGTATTATGCATTCATCAAAGAAATTACTTTGGCTAATTTAATCAGTCCCAAGACTTATACTCTCATAGATACCATACTCAACAAGTTTGATGAAGTGGTCGAGGCTCAATTCTGGCCCTCAAAATATTTATATAGAACCATATTAGTGAGAATCTCCCAATTGATTCTTAAGTCCCATGATGCTGCGAGAGTGCTTTCAGAATTGAAAGTAAAGGCTTGGGATGTTGACGATCATCTCAAAAGTTTTGTTGATCATCAGGATTTTTTGAAGGACCTAGAGGAATAAGACATACATCAGATTTTGGAAGCTTATGAAAAATTCAAAGTTCAATAAGCTTCCCCAAACTTTGGGAATCTCTCCCTCTTCAGAGGTTTGGTTGGTAATTCTTTATTATTTGAGTGCAAACTCCCAGAGCCCGGAGTATTTCAGGTTCCAATTTTATATTATTTATAGTGATGTGTGTCACTAGATTCTTCGAAGCCAACCATTCAATATCCAAGATTTTTTGTTAGACACAAGGTAATTATTTATGACCTGATAGTGACTAATGGGAGGAAAATTTGATGCAGAGATCTCCCGGCTTCCAAGGTGCCTCTCTAACATTTAATACCTTGTGTACAGGAAGGTCACTTAATGACTGAGGACCAGAAGAACATTAATGAGGGTGTATGGCCTAAGTCATCAAAGGTGCACCATCATATCCACCAGTAAAAAGGAACTCTTCCCAATGGCTACTTTTCTAGGACTTCTTTTTTCTTTCTTTCCCCTCTTGTCTTCTTGAATGATTGTATATAGTAGGCTGATCATGATAGCACATGTATTAATAGATATGAGTATTGTAATTTAATGTAAGTAATTTGTATAGGTTAGGTTCCTGATGTACATAGGGTGTCTAGAAATAATAAATCCAATGCCATTCCAAGGGTCGGTGAATTGATTTTTCTATCCACAAGTGATTATCATGCTCTTACATTTTAGTTATTTTGTTCAATTTTTTTAGTAGATTAATGGTCCCATGGAGCCAATAATGTAATCACCATTGATGCTAGACTTGCAAAGTTAATGAAAGAATGAGAAGAACCTCTTAGCACTACATTTTGTGTTATTTCTGGTTCTAGAGTTAGCGAGCACTTTTCATGTTGTATGCTTCCTTATTTCCTGTGCTCCAATTCTTTGATAATTAGATGAATATTCCACCTTGCTACATATGTATGTTTGATTGATAATCATGTGCATATTTAGTATTTTTTGTTAGTTTTCATCTATAGCTTTGTTGATGCATATATATATATATATATATATATGTGCACTAACCCTAACTTGGAATTTTTTGTATTTTTTTTTTTTTAAAGTAAGTATGCTTGCAAGAAACCTGACAATCTTTTGAGTTCCCAAAGACCGATGAGTCAAAAAATAGCTATCCCCTCAAAATGAATAGTCACTTGTCCAACTAAGCTACCCCTGCACTGTCGTGACTCAACTACAAGGTTCTTGGAGGCTAGAAGAGCCTGATCTCTATTAAACCTCTTTAGGAAAAGTTGGTTGGTACTCCGGTACCCGGTAACAAATCTCTCCTTGTTGGTGAGGCCATCACAAAGTCGCATGAATAGAAACTGGCACTAGAAGTAGGGCATGATCTCATATTCCCCATACAAATTTGATACCACACCTCCCGAGGGTTCCCCAAGTAGTACTTTTAGAGACCAAGCTTTCCATAGATTAGGTTCGTTCTTGCCTTTGCACTTTGAGAGAATACTTTGGTCGACCTTGAATCTTGAAGAGTTTGCTGAACTCGGACACATAGTCCGAGGAAAAATAACTTACTAGAAAAATAAGCCCTTGAACCACTTATTGGGGCTTACAACTTCTCAAAGTATCCATGTTTCCCAACCTACATCAGTGACCAATACCACCCTTACAATTCTTAGGGTCCCAATGGCCACGTACTTCAACAATACTATCTCCCTAATGGGATAATTCCCTAATGTGGTTAATGATGTTCCTCTACACCCAGAGAAGATCTGCCCCAAGTATGAACACCTAGGTCCATGAATCACAAAAGAAAACCAACAAGCTTATAGGGATTCCATGAACATGCATCGTATCCAACACAATGATGTAGTAAGATGGATGTTCCCACTATCCCTCAGGGAGAGTGAGCTGAACTAGTACCTAAACTTACCTTCCAACTCCATCAATAGTTAGCAAGACATGGAAGCAGCCTTCTTGAAAATGTTTTGTGTCCATGTGGACCCAGCTTGGTCCCATAGCCAGTTTATTTCCATTAGAGAAGAACCCAATGAGCCTCTGGTGACCTTTAACCACCGCTTCTAGAGGGCCTTGAAATGATGCATGGGTCCCTTTATCCCATCGACCAAGGTGACCATCTAGAATTACCTCAATGCCTTGGACCCGTTCATTGCAACCCTCCTCTAGAGAACCACTGCTACCAATGAAAGGGACACCCTGGTGAAGGTTTGCAACCTTAACTTAGAGTTGTCCCAAAACCTAAGTAAAGATCTTGGCGGTATCAGACAGAGTGTACCATATAACATGCAACCCGAAGGAAATGCCTACACAGGGGGTAAAACCCTAATTCATCAATAGGTGCCCTAATAATGAACTGGGTATCTTGGTATACTTATCCCACCCACCACCAAAATCCTCTAGGCCCAGAGTATGCGCCATGGGTGCAATCACAATAACCAATGTCTTAATCTTCTGGATTACCCTTCTTCTAGATGTTCGCATATGGGATATTACCTTCCACAACTCCAAGTACTACTACACCTACTCCCCTACCCCAATCATCACATTTTGACATAACTAACCAGCTGTTCACCGAGGCTGAATCTCTCTGGCGACTAGTGTCCTCCCTCACTACGGACATGGGACATTTGAAGATGGGACCTTCTACATCCCATAACTCCAAATCCTCCAAGCAAGGAAATATCTTTTTAGGAGAGAAAATTTCCAATAACTTTGGGCCCCAAAATCACTACAACAACAATGAAAACAATAACACTCGGCCTAACAACCAATAATGGAATAACACATCGAACAACAGGGGTGTTCCCCCAAATCAGCTTTATACTGAAGGGGGTGCGTGTCCTATTCACACAACATAACTCACCAAATTCCACCCCTTGACATCATGGTTCCGGTTGCATGATACTGGTTCACACTCTGAGGTAAATTGTGCCACACTATAGAAGGTCTTTCATATCTCCAAAGCTGATAGGCAAAAAAGCACTAATGCACCTCTCCCCGAATCCTTGGCGAACCTCATCACTCTTCTTTTTCTTGTGAGACCATATTCATAGTTTAATAACATCATATGAATGAGTTAGTAGTGCCTTTGGATAAAAATCTTTGGAAAATTTGGAGAAGGTATACAATCTAGATTGATGATGATCCTCCCCTATAGCTACCAAATTATTTCTTTGCACATTTCTTATCTCAACTGAATTTGGAGAGAAATTAAGTCTCATTCTCTTTCCTAGGTGAGTAATTTGATACATAGAAACAAAATTAGTTGTGAGTGAAGGAACACTAATAATATTTGAAAAATATCAACCTTCAACTTCAATAGTGCCTCTCCATTCTAACAATGTTGGAGTATCATCCACTAAGGTGATTGAGGACATATTAAACTTCTCTAAAGAAGAAAAAAAAAACTGCTTGAGAATCCATATGATGTGTAGCACAAGAATCTATAATCCATGATGGAGATGAAGATGCTATAGAAAGTAAGGCCTTTCATTTTGATTTATTTTTTTCCTTTCTATTATCTTTAGTTAATGAAGATGACTTACTTGAATTAGATAGCCCTATATTATTCATCTTAAGAATTTGTGTAATCTTCTCAAGTTTCTTCTTTAAGAATTGATTCTCATCATGCACAAAATTTCTACAATAGGCTCATTTAAATTTCTCCTTAGTTGGTTTACTATGAGAAAATTCATCCTTTTTAGAGTTTTCAATTTTATCTTATTTCATAATTTCCTTGTCCATTTTATCTTTCTTCTTCTTTCCTTTTGAAGTTGATTGTCTTTCATTTTCTGCAACTAGGGCTTCTGGTTTAGTAGCCTTCAAAGTGCCCATTTTAATTAACTTTTATTGTTCCCTTGTAAGTTCAGCAATAAAGTTATCAAGTGAGGGGATAGACCATGAGGCTCCAATAGCTCTTTTTGTAGAATAGAAAGTAGACACAAAGACCGAATATTCAAGACCTAATTTGGAAAGTATAGAAAGGACTAATTGATCCTCTTTCTTTTCATTCCAAAATATTTCAATTGTAACTTAAAATATTTAAATTTAGTGAAGAAGTCCTCTAAAGTTGAAAATCTTGAAGGACTAAGAGCTAAGAGTTGGTTCTCCAACTCATGACTCCTAAGTTTATCTATTTTCCCAAATGATTTGTTTAGAGATTCCCATGCATCATTGGGTGTTTTAAATTTTTCAAAATGGAAAAAAAATTCAAGAGATTCATTTAAATATAGAAATCCAAATTCTTGGTCACACTTATTAAAAAAAATCTTTGTCCTTAGTTGCATTAGGTTATTTTTATGTTCCCATAGTTACCCTAAATAAACCTTTGTTTTTTAGTAAATAAAATACTTTCATCTTCTAATCATGATAATTGAAAGGAGTTAGGGGTTATATAGTTATATTAAAATCCATATTGCTTTCCATGACTTAGATACTTGATTGTAAAAAGTGGAAAAGAAAGGTGAAATGTGAGAAAGAATGTAGTGAAAAGAGTAACACAACACACTAGCACTTCATGAGGAAGTGGAAAAATAATCCACACAACACACCCCCTTTATTATGTGTTTGATCTCACTTTAGCTTGGCACTTTATAGAAATAATGTGTTGTAACCACCCCAAAAGGAAAAACATGACACTTTATATAAATAGTGATGACATTAAGTTTTGCCATTAGTATACTTAAGGGAAAAACATGATAAAATTCATCGGTATAAGCATAACCGGCAGACAACAAGCATACCCAACGAGATGAAAATGTCTATCATGAAAATGCTAAGTATAGAATTGCCCGACGAACATTGACAAGAGTCAAACCGACAAAAAGCATAACCGACGATACAGTTTTGAGAACATCACCGACAGAGCAGAAAAGGCATACCTGATGAAAATTTCAATTAAGGGACACCGACAGAGTACAAAACTAACAAAATTGACAAAGCAACCCGACCATCAGAACCGACAGTCGGTTACAAAACCCGCAAAAAGTGGATCAGACTTTACACGTCAGATAAAACATTTGTAATTCTATTTATAGAGTTTTATTTGTTTTAAAGCTTTACTTGAGGGTCAAGAAAGCAAATTGTGATTTTTTTAAAGCATCCTAATGGCTCTAAACCATATCTAACTAAAGATGAAGGTCAAGTTGTAAACCTTGGATCTAGAGTTAATTTGAAAAGCGTGAATCAAGAATAGAGCTAGAAACTAGTATAAATAGATGTTCAATCATTTGTAATACATGAGACTTGTAATCAGTTGATAAATGATAGTAGCCATGGAGAGCATCTAAGAAGTAGAAGATATTTCATGCAAAGTATAGAAACAAATCAAATCAGTTATCAAGAACACAGAAAGGCTACTAACGAGTAGAGACAAGGTATCACTCAATCACTTAAGGTGATTACATTTACATTGTAAGCTATACATGATCTGTTATCATCAATTAGAGATTGCATTCACTATCAGATCAACATTTATATTGTAGTTGCATTCTAACAAGTGCATCACAACTAAAATCCTTTTGTAGAAGGTTGACTTAACATTTCTTTGATAAATCTCTTAACAGAGTGCACACTTAACAGTGTTGCTAAAGATTCAAACGAAGTAGATCTTAACAGGTCTCCACACTCTAATACTCTTAATAGGGTAGATCATCAAAAGTGATCAATTATAAGCCTTTATCAGCTCCCTTCTTATCTGCAAATAGTGAAGTTTTGTGGGTAGACATCCCCACCACAATTTTTACTTCCTAACATGAGTTTTCTACGATATCATATCATGTGTTATGTGTTATTTGTTTTCATAAATGTTTACAAATGTAAAGAAATTATATTATGATTTCACATACATTTAGAAAGATGAATAGATAGATAGAAATATACAAATCTGATGACACAAAGGTTAATGGGCCAACCACATAAAAAAATTTAGAGGTACCGATTCACCCCTCCCCTCTCAGTACACCATTCCAATAATTCCAACAATTGGTATCAGAGCTAATTCTCTTTCTTGAAAAGCTTAATGACTTAAGAGAAAAGATCCACACAATGGAAAATTATAGACTGGACAAGACTATTGAGAATGAGAAATTGCAAATTCAGATTTACTATGAGAAATAGAAAGAGGAAAGAGTAAGCATGAGAAAGTTGCTTGATGAAAGAAAGATCATGGCAACTAGGCTTAATGAAAAAGATTATCAAGAAGAGGAGATCCCAGATTACTTCAACTATGTTGAATCATCAATAAGAAAATCTTCAGACACATCATTAGAAGAGATCACAAGTCTACAAGAAGTCAATCTACATCTGACAGAGAAAATCAAGATGCTACAAATCGGTCAAGAGACTCAGATGGTAAAAATGATTGATGTCATTAATGATTCAAGAAAAGCTGAATCAGAGAGAACATTGGCTATTGATGATAGGAGGAAAATCACTAAGAAGATACAAGAAAAAGAACTAGAGATTCAAAGACTTATTGATCATCACCATGACATTACCAACTAGATTATTCTTATGAGTCAAGAGGCAAATAGATTAAATACTGAACTCATTGAAATAATACAGATCATTGGTGAGCTAAGGGAAGAGAATGAGAAACTAAAGCATGAAGTCAAAATTCAGAATCAACACAATGAATTGATCAAGAAAGATGAAGATAGAAATAAAAGAATGGATGATTTCCTTGACGGTCAAAGAAGAGTCAACAACTACACAGGAATAGGGTACACCGACAATGGAGAATCATCTAATCAATTAGATCAGATGAATGTTTATGCAACTCCAAGGACCAAGAAGCTGTCATGCAATCACTATGGAAAACCAGGCCTAACCTCAAACATTTGCAAAAAAAAAAATGAAAGGTATTCCTCAATCACAATCTACTTTCATTGGTAATTGTTATAAATGTCACAAGCAAGGACACAAGGAATATGAATGCAGATCCAAGATAAAAAATCCAAAGAAGGAAATCTACATGGACAAGTACTGTCCTACCTGCAAAATGAATTGACATACATATCAGGAATGCTGGAAAAAGAATAAGAAAGCATGGACACCAAAAGAACCTGATAATGGATACAAACTGAAAAAAGTAGGTAACTCATATGTTTGGGACTATAACACATGGGTAAATTGCACAAAATGTGGAAGGTATGGTCATATATCTGCCAACTATATGAGAAAATGGACTAGAAAATCAAGAGGATGGTTCAATCTAGGTATGGCATGTTTACATTGTCATAAGGTTGGACATGTGATAAAAGATTGCAAAGACCGACTGACAGATACAAGAACTTATCCCAATGGAAATACCATTGATGACATCAAGAAGATGAGAAACAAGATGTGGGTAAAAGCCACAAACATTGAAGGTGCTGGAACAAGTAATGAAAATGATGATGCCCCATCCAATGGATCTGGTGGCATCACCATCTCCAACTAAATTACACAAGTAAGTAAGGAAATGAATTATGAAAAGTTATATTATGCATTAGTTCCATTTACATATAGATCATATAAAAAAAATTAGCATTATTGAAGATGCACTATATTGTTACTTGTAATATTGTTGAAAAAAAACCATCGGTTAATGGGTACAAATTAGCATCGATGAACACACACAGAAAAGTTAACACTACTTACCAAAATGTATCAGTCATTACATAAAATCCAAGTCGCTAAATGTAAACCGATGGACATCGGTAATCCTTGAGCCGACAGAAGTTGTCGTCGTTATTTTACCGACAATCATCGGTGAAGTCACCAAAGCTGCTAGCAACCCTGACACTTTGTGCCTACACCAAAGATGTTACTTATGCCTCAACCAATGAACTCAGTCTTTGTATACCAATGAGTTGTTGGGCATTAATGAAAACTTAGGGCACAAAATTTATAAAATCATGATAAAAGAACTCATTTCGCACCTGTGATTTTTGAGAAACCAAGCAGAGCTAAGCAGAGCAATTGGAGAGAAAATTGAAGTGCGACCTCAACAAGATTCCAACTCAACTCAAAGGATTCACAAGCAATCAAAGAGATTTAGTAAGTACCTACATTCATTGACCGCACTGTTTAAATTACGAAAAGCCCTAAAATTTTGAAATCGATGGCATCTACTTCTAGAGTTAAAAACTTGAAAGAGGATAAGAAGAAAATGATCAATCTTATCAATAGAGGCACTTGTGTTGAACCTAAATACAAGCTGCACCTAGAAATCACATCACAACCTGACGATTCTAGAGCATTCCCCAGAATCCCACCTAGGGTTTTGCTGGTAGAGGATGTAAGGTCCTATATACATTGCAAGAACTTAGAATTAGGAGATCTAGACCTAAACAATGCCTATAAGGAAATTTGTGATGAAGCTGGAAACCTGAAAGAAGAGAACAAGCATCTAGAAGTGAAATGTCTCATGAATGCATTACACTTTCCTAGATTTTTTAAGATAGAATGGATAAATATAGTTCTCAACAGAATGCATAACCAAACATTATGGCTAAATAAGCCAAAATGAATAACAAAGGATGTTATTCATGTAGTTACTAGATATCCTACAACTGACAAACCACAAGCTCACAAGCACCCATCCTTGAAGGAAGTGGAAAAACTAACTGGTGCAAAATCAGACAAAAGAGCTCTCAAGGTTAACACTATCACCGATGACAAACTCAAGTTTGGTACATGTGTGGTAGGATACAAGATCTTCCAAGCCAGCACAATGAATAGCATAGCAAGAACTACTATGAGCACAGCTTACAAGATCATCAAACAAGGAAAGAAAACGGATCTTGTAGAGATTTTGTTGAATCAACTCGAGGAGAACATGAACACCATAAGATATTCAAGAAAAAACACTTGTAATTTTGGTTCTCTCATTATGTGCATATTCTTTTACTTTGAAGAATACTTTCCTTCCATAGGCAAAGTGGTATGGGATACAAGAAAACCTGTAACCAGACAAATATGTGAGCATATAGAGTCATTAGGAATATATTTTGATGACCTAAAGAATGAGTATTTCAAAGGATTTAAAGAAAAGATGCAAGCAAGAACTAGGATACCTGAAATTTTGATAGAAGAATACAAAGAGGATATATGTTTTATGGTAGATACTGATTTTACCCATATCAAACCAGTAATACCTAGGAAGTCTTGGCTATCACATTTAGAATATGAGATCAAAATAGGACAAGCCACTGAGTGCATCAAGGCACTATTGAATGAGCCAGTTGAGAACAAGCAAGCAAGATTTGGCACTTATGAATTAGCCAAACCAAAGATCAAGACAAACCTTGCTATCAAGAAAATTATAAATAAGAAGAAAAAAATGGTTAAAAAATTAACCAATAAATTTATAGTTACTAAAGAAGGTGAAGATGAAATAGAAGGTAAGGAGGAATAAAATGAGGGTCAGTCACCTATCGGTGAAGAAAGAAAAAATAATGACTCGGAGGGTACACAATCCAATTCACGACCTCCACCTCCACCTGAGAAAGCAAGAACAACATCCGCTTCAAGAACAAGAAGAAAAACTACAAAGGAACCAACTCCTTCACCACTTAAGAAAGGAAAAGTGAGAGCCTACAAGAGAAAACCAGTCTCACCTAAGGAAATACAGACCAAAAGGAGGAAATGGGTTAGGACAAAAGAGGATATAGAAGACTCAGCTATGGATGAAGCTAACATAGATGTGTAGAAAGGGAAAGAACCCTTGATTCCAAAGACAATTAATGAAATATGTGAAAGCATATCAGAATCACAATCTATCTTTGATCCAAACATTAGGAGATGGTTAAAATTTGATCCAGAGGATCAAAACAATATTGAAGATGCTATTATAGTTAAAATGTGCAAACATCATTATGTTCCACTACAATTCTCATTATATGATGTTCCTAAGGAACTATCAGCGAGATTGTCCGCTAGATGGAAATTTGCTCTGCATCAGGAAAAAGAAATAAGAGAAAGAGTACTTGTTACTCTTATGCCTTTAGATTCAAAGAAGGAAGAAATAAGTGAGATGATGAAGAAGTATGAAAAGAAGTTCTCACAAAAAATGAGAGCATATGAATTTCTCAAAGGGAAGCTAATTGATCTTGATCAAGACAACATTAAAAAGTGGTGCAAGATACTTAACCATACCATTAAGGAAGCTAGCCCAGAGAAGGAAAACATCATCATCAAGGATATACAAGATGACTCATCTGTGGAATTGGATAAAGAAGAGACTGATCTAGCAGGCCCCAAATATATTGAAGTTATAGATGAAGAATGGCCTGACACTACTCTTGACAAAACACAGAGTGAGGAAAGCCAAAATCCACCAAGTCCAATTCATATTGACTTGAGTAATGAAGAAGAGGTTACCAAAGTAGATCTGAAAATAAAAGGTAACATAACTGATGATATCAATGATGAATCATGGTTGGATAACATTATTAATGACACTACAGGAAAAGACCCTACAGAAGAAGTGAAAAAAGATGAAGATATCAATGCTGCATAGGGCAATGCCGATAGACATGATACAACTATTGACACTACAGAGGTTAATACACTGACCAACATGAAAATTTTGATACAAGCTATTGACATTGAATCAAGTCAAGAGAAATCATCTAAGAAAGATGAAGATATACACATAGACATAGGTAATGATAAAAATAAAGATGCATCAGATACTCAAAAAGATACAGATACAGAGATGAAGGATGCAACCAACACTCAGCAAGAGGTGTCTACTAAAAAATTCAAAGGAGTAGATAATAAAATAGATGAAACATTGAGAAAGGATGAAGAGAAATAAAATAGTGAAGAAGTCAAGCAGGATGAAAGCATGAAAGAAAAGGAAGATAAATTTGTTGATACACCCAAGGCCAATGAAGAGATGTCTTCACAAAACCAACCGGTGGACTCAAAAAAAAAACAAAAAAATGCCTCATCTTCTTGACCTTCACCTACCAAATTTATCCAATCTTAAGGTTTACAAATGGTAATACACCAATCTGCCTCCTAGCCGAAGAAGAAGAAGAAGGTATTGAAGAAAGATATCTTGGATGTAACACTTGATGAGGTAATTGAGATACCCAAGTGGGATGTATCTACTTTAGATACTGAAGCACTTCAAAAGTTTGGAGTGATGTGTCAGAGAAAAGCAATACAAGAGAAAATGAAAAAGGCACATAGAGAAGCCCAAGCACTTGATAAGGCAAGAGACATTCTACATCAACTTGTTCTAGATATCAAAATAGAAAATAACATATCAGTCATGGAAAAAATGGTAGTTCTTACTGACGCCATCAAAAAAAAATGTAGATGTAGAGAAGGCAATGGAAGAACAAGCAGAAATAAAGTATCAACACAAACTAGTTGAGAAGATTAGCCAAGAAGTGGAAAAGAACAAGGTAAAGCTCTCTGAACTAGCAATTCAATTAGAACCTATGATGCTAAAGCTGTTACCTTAGTTTAGAAATTGTGCACACTAGAAAATTTCATAGAAGAAAATAGTAAAAAGTTGTCACAACTAGATTCAAATCTAACAGCTAGTGCACTAAGTTTAACCTCTGATGCAAACACAATAAAGCTGCATCATGAAAAGATCATAGAGGTAAACAGATTGAGACAAGAGATATGGGATGCAAAGACACAATTCCAAAATGAGGCTACAGAGGTACAAGCTCACATATTACCAAACATCACCACTCTACAACAACATATTACAGATGCAAGAAATCTAATCTCAACCCCAAAGATGTCTGTGGTAGACAACATATATGACATTCATGTGAGGATATCACTTGAGCATATGGCTCTTGAGAATTTAAAGGAGAAATGGGAGAAAATGATGGAGGAAATCAAAGCCTCACACTCTCACATTTTTTAAAAGCTGTAAGTACCTTTTCCCTCATTATCAAAAAAGGAGGAATGTATACATATGTACAATATACTTTAGTAGAAAAAGGAGGAATGTATACATATGTACAAAATACTATATGAGAATATGTATAATGTATGTACATCAAGAATAGATATGTACAAAAACTTACACTTACCAACTTATGCATAGGGGGAGTCATTTCACGACCAAGGAAGAAGTATACATAGGTGTACATACTAATATATCTAAGTATGTTGCACATATCAATTTTTGATACTAATGTCAAAGGGGGAGATTGATGACATTAAGTTTTTCCATTAGTATACTTAAAGGGAAAAACATGATAAAGGTCATCGGTATAAGCATAACCGGCAGACAACAAGAATACCTGATGAGATGAAAATGTCTATCATGAAAATTCTAAGTATAGAATTGCCCGACAAACATTAACAAGAGTCAAACTGATGAAAAGCATAACCGATGATATAGTTTTGAGAACATCGCTGACAGAGAAGAAAAGGAATACCCAATGAACAATTCAATTAAGGGACACTGATAGAGTACAAAACTAACAGAACTGACAAAGAAGCCCGACCATCAAAACTGACAGTCAGTTACAGAACCCGTGAAAAGTGGATCTGACTTTACACATCAGATAAAACATTTGTAATTCTATTTATAGAGTTTTATTTGTTTTAAATCTTTACTTGAGGGTCAAGAAAGCAAATTGTGAATGTTTTAAAGAATCCTAATGGATCTAAAACATATCTAACTAAAGATCAAGGTCAAGTTGTAAACCTTGGATCTAGAGTTAATTTGAAAAGTGTGAATCAAGAATAGAGCTAGAAACTAGTATAAATAGATGTTCAATCATTTGTAATACATGAGACTTGTAATCAGTTGATAAATGATAGAAGCCATGGTGAGCATCTAAGCAGCAGAAGATAATTCATGCAAAGTATAGAAACAAATCAAATCAGTTATCAAGAGCACAGAAAGGCTACCAATGAGCAGAGACAAGGTATCACTCAATCACTCAAGGTGATTACATTTACATTGTAAGCTATATAGGATCTATTATCAGCTATTAGAGATTGCATTCACTATCAGATCAACATTTATATTGTAGTTGCATTCTAACAAGTGCATCACAACTAAAATCCTTTTGTAGAAGGTGGACTTAACGGTTCTTTGATAAATCTCTTAACAGAGTGCACACTTAATAGTGTTTCTAAAGCTTCAAATGAAGTAGATCTTAACAGGTCCCCACACTATAATACTCTTAACAGGGTAGATCATTAAAGTGATCAATTGTAAGCCTTTATCGGCTCCCTTCTTATCTGCAGATAGTGAAGTTTTGTGGGTAGACATCCCCACCATAGTTTTTACTTCCTAACAGGAATTTTCTATCATATCATATCATGTGTTATGTGTTATTTGTTTTTGTGAATGTTTCTTGAATGTTTACACATGTAAAGAACTTATATTATGATTTCACATACATATAGAAAGATGAATAGATAGATAGGAATATACAAATTTGATGACACAAAGGTTAATGGGCCAACCACATAAAAAATTTTAGAGGTACTGATTCACCCCTCCCCTCTCAGTACATCATTCCAATAATTCCAACAAATAGTGTGAAATTAGGCTTGGTGAATTTATGGCAAAAAAAAAAAAAATGTTTACAAAAGTAGAAAAAGAGAATGCTTCTACAAGTTTTTTTTCTAACACATTTAATTTATACAAAAACATTAATGAAAAAATAATTTGCCTTTCAACAACATTGGAGGGAGAAAAATTGAGTAAAAAAGGATTTTTCAAGCCCCCATTTGGTTGGTAAGAACCAAAAGCATATACCCCTTATAATCAGTGGTATAAATAACATAACTTCCTCAAGTCTCCCACTAAAAATTGCCACAGTAGAACCAAACCACACATGAGAGAATTAAACAGCCTATTTTTGGGTTGAAACCACCTATTTTAGGAAAGAAAACACATGTAAAAAATGCCAAATCAAAGAGACAATATGCTGGCCAATCAAAGAGTGCTGGTGAGAAAAAATTAACTCTTCCCAGTAAAAAAAAAACCTTAGAGAGTACACCGCCAATGAAGAAGTCTAAGTATTTTTAGAGACCTAAGAGCCTCCTATCATTAGACACAATGTTTGGGCATTGATTATATGTGCCCTCTCTTTAGGTCAAAGTAAAGGCCACTGCAAAGTGTAACTCAGTAAAAGATAACACTTGGCTTTATGTGACTACAAGGAGAAATTCAATGACACATTGGAATAGGGTGAATGCCTTTTGGTAGGTATCTGACTTGTCAGGGGGCTATCCTCTATGTATGCAATGAAAAATAACTTCTCACTCTATCACAAAGGCTTTTATGCATGCAACGATGACTCTGAAAAAAAAGTAACTTCCTGTGATAGACTTAGAGAGGAAACCAACGAGAAAGAACTCTCATACCATGAAATAAATAAACAAGATCTAAAAAGTTAGAATGCAGGAACAATATTAACAGAAATCTCTTTTTTTTTAATAATGAATAATAAGTGTACATATATAGATGTGAGTGCATCCACAAAATGTGGGATGGACTCCTCCAACCTAGAGTGGGGGCCAAAAAACCCAAGGTAATAGGGAGATGTGTCAAATATCATTTGACACCGCTCACAAACCTATAGCAACCTGGACACCTCACCTGGAAAAAATCAAATAGGGACACCTAACTAGGCTTAAAAAAGCCATGTGGAAATATAGATGTACACTAACAAAAACAAAACAATTTTCCTATCATATTCTATAATTTGTATTTCCATTGCCTTCAATTGATTTTTACTTTTTCATGCACTTGACCACTCATAGCAATAATTTATTGAGGAGAATATTTGTTTACACAATCCCCTCCAACAACATCTCCAAAATAAACAACATCTCCACAATAAAATTTTATGCACAATAAATTATGACCTATTGGTAGGAGAAAATAAACTTGCCTTTGTTTTCTCTTATTTAGATGTTGGAGTTGGGAGTGAAATGAAACATTTATATTTACCGTCTATGCTTCTATTAAAATTCTCACTGGCCACCTTTTATATGCTTCCATTAAAGTGTTCATGGGCTTCAACCAACTCTTACTATTATTCTTCCCATCAATCTCTCACAAAAAAGATGAAAAATCTTTAAAATTCTAACACCTTCACTACAAATATTCCAAGGCAATTGAATGGAAGATCCATGTGTTACTTCAAGTCTTCATTCAAAGATTGGGCTTCATGTTTTTCTTTTTACATCAAGTTCTTCAAAAAAATTACTTATCGGAGGAAAGTAGGATATGGTTTCCTCTTATACCATCATACAAACTTCAATATTTTCAAAATCATTTAACTATTTGTTTTTTCCATATACTCAAGTCTTTAAGAAGCGTCTTCAAAGTAGTCTGTCTTCTACCAAACTCTATTTCACATGCATAGCTTTGTAATACCACATCTATCTTTTTTTCCTCTACCATGTTGGCATACTTATCACAAAAGGTTGCATCACTCATGTCTTCTCTGATACCATATGATGGAAGAGAGGTAAATGCTCAATAATTTTATTGAATTAAGGTGAACCATTTTATGTAGTATCTTGACACAGTTACTCCAACCATAATTACTAACTACCAACAATGTAATATTGTCCAACCATAACTACTAATCACCAATAATGTAATATTGCACTAAAAAAGGAAAGATGTTTTAATTTATATGTATTAGTTGTTTGACTTCCCTATTAGATCAATAACTAGGCTACAAAACATAACTCAGGGATTGGACATCCAAACTGAGTAGCTATCTTTCTTGCAGAGAAGGCTCATTTTCTTGTCAAACCAGGGTGCATGATATTGAAATGGGTCTGCACGATATGTGCACTAAGTTCCTACTAAGGCCATTCTATCCTATAGCTACATGAAAACAAATGCTAAAACACAAATTCTTGGAATGGAAATGTTTGTAAAATATGTTGATTACAAAACATACTTGGAACTTAACTGAAACTATATTGAAAACTAAAAATGCTAACATGAAACCTTAATCTGTCTGAGCTAGCTTCTAAAGAAGTGCAACTTCTTATTTATAACTTAAACTTACTAAGTAACTAACCACTACCAAATTAATGCCAAAAGAGTAGGTGGATCAAATTTATTACAACACTAGAAAGGAGGAAAACCATCCACTAAATGAGGAACAACAAACTTGATCAACTATACAAAGAGTAGATATAGCTTCCACTATCTCCTAGTTCAATTCCATATTCATAGTAACCATTTGAATTTATCTATGAGTAAGTGCACCAAGACGGTGAACAAAAAGGGGTATAAGTGGCCACTTTTTTTTTCTTTTGAAATCAGGGGAACCTGAACTTCACAGAGAGATTTGAGGATCATGCACTCAAAACTAGGGGTTGTGAAAAGAATAAGAATTGCACTAATCTGAATCCAATTTCTAAAATAATATTTAAAAAAAAAATGGATAATATTAAGAGGGTCAAACCTCTCACACACAATAAACTATTCCTAATTTTTTCAGAAAAACATAACATAGTGGTTTCCGTGAACTTCACAAAATATATAGTTAGATTTGGTATTTTGCAAACCCTTTGGTAGGATGATAGGTAAGAGTGAGATCTATAAGTTGTGTATTTTTTTGTTTAGTATTTTATTTATTTATGATTGTTTAAAGTGACCTCATTTTGAAAAGTTTGTGCACTAGGCATAACTTGCATCAAAATAATCAAAAATGTATTTTTTAAAAAGTGTATAGAATCTAGTGTAGAACACTAATATGTAATTTTTTTTGAATTTGGTCAAGTAGATGAAAAATTATTAAAAAGTGGTAGAAATATGTCTATGAGGAATCTCAAGACACTGGTAAAGAAAATTAAAGTTTACTAACCTAATTTTGTCCAAAAATAGAAAAGTTTACATCGTAAAAAAGATGAGAAGATGTGTGAGATGATGATGGTAATTTTAGAGATACCCACTTGATCTTTTGTAAAGATGATGAAAATTAAAACAAAGTCAAGAAATCATGTTGGTAGATGGAAAAACATGTAAAGGGAGAAAATTGGAGAGAAAATGGGCTTGCAAGCCTTAGGGTCATTTTCCAACCCTCTTACCGAGCCAAAACCTGCACAAGTTTTAATGTGCAAATAACCTGCTCGGGTTTTGAAAAGTAAAAATTACCATGCATAGTTTTACATAACTCATACGATTTATGTAGAACTAAAACCATATTTTTGAGTTTTCCATAACCCGTACGAGTTATGAAGACATCAAAATGTATGCTTGTAAATGTAGAATTTACTACACATATGTATAGACATACATATATATTATGTGTTTATATATGTATTTATGTATATCTATAGTTATATATACATATATTTATATGTATGTATGTTTTTATACATGAATGTCTCTCTTTGTTTCCTCTCTCATATTCCTTCCCTAATCCCCATCTCTATCTATTCAGAGCCCTATTTATCCTACTCTCTCTCTCTCTCTCTCTCTCTCTCTCTCTCTCTCTCTCTCTATGGTTCCTAGTTTTACCTAACACGTACGGGTTATGTAGAACTAAGGCCAAAAGTTTTAGTCCTACGTTACACGTATGGGTTATGTGGAAATGTAAATGTTGTATTTAGGTTTACATAACCCATATGGGTTATGAGGAAATCTGGATATTTTACTCCCAACTGCCTAAAAACCAGCATTGCAACTTGTTTTAAGGTGCCACTGCGGTTTCACATGTATTTTAGAAATAGTAACAGACAGGTTTTCATTTTTAATTACTGATTTGTCTTATCTTTTTTTTTTTAAATATTATTTTATTATTTTTACTTTATATTATAGCATAATGATGTTCATTTTTTGTTTTCTTGCTATTTGATTGTGGATGCTCATTGTGATGTTATGTGTAGGATAATCAATATCAACAATGGGAAAGAACAAATGAGGAACGAATGAACAATGAGAGGCAATAAAGGAAAGAAAAGGGGATCATATGAAGAGATTACGTAAAGGTAAATCATCTAATACACCTAATGAATGCATGATATCTAAATTATCAACATACACCAATTCAAATGCATGTGATGAATGCACCTAATGAATGCAATAAAAATACACTATTGGAAATTGATGTGATGAATGCACCCAATGAAATTAAAGAAGATACAATAGTTGAATTTGATGTGATTAATGCATGTAATGCACACAATAAAAATGAAGAGCAGGCACCAATATTAACACCTCCTAGAATAATCCGTAGATAACCAAAGTTTCTAATTAACATTGAAGAAAATATTTTGAATGATATGGAGGATAAAATTTATGAAAGAGCATGTAGAATAATGGTTAGAATAATGTGGAAAAACTATTTTTAAAACTTAAATCAAAGTGGAAGATGTCAATTAGTTGTTGAAATGATTAAAAATCTAAAATTTAGAGAGGCAATTTTTTTGGGGGGCTTAAGAACATCCAAAAATAATAGTGAAAGAACCATTATGAAAAATCTATTTTATGTATACCAAGCCATTGGTTAGAAATCATGTATGAAAGATGCTAATGTTACTTGACGTGACCTCACACCAACCATAATGGGAAAGAAAATGAAAAAATCATGTTTAATAAGTAAAACAAGAAAGTCATTAAGGATAAGTAGAACAACATTACACAATGCCTTAGAGAGGTGAGAGAAAATTGAGGATCCTAACAATAATTCTCTTTGGGCATTCTCAGGTAAACTCCCACACAAGGACAAGGTTGTTGTTGATGCATTAAGAACGGTAATTGAAAATTTTTGGCATGAGAACACAAGGGTTTCACCCAACCAAAGATATGTTTTTAGAAGGAAAATTGGATTTAGAAATTGTGAGCCACATCCAAAACACTATTTTTAGATATCACTCAAACACATTTTTATGAAAGGTTTCTTCAAAGATTTCCCCATATTGGAATTAGCCAAAGATTTTTTGAGATGACAAAACCATTTTATGTTAATATTAATCATGCATGTACTACATGTTGTTGTAGGATCCATGTTTATTTTTCCATGCATTATGATATTTATCGCCATGTATGTTGTAATTTTCAGACTAATGATGTTTTACAATAATATGGTCTACAAGCACTTCCTAAATCACCAAGATAATTTATTTCAAGTGTACAATGTAAATGAGATGATGGGTGTTGTAGACACCCAAAAATAGACAGGCTTGCGACTTTACATTAAAAACACTAATTTTCATCTATTAATTAATAGTTTTTTAATCATTAATTAATCATTATTTTCCTCTAAATTCATTCCCCAAATCATCTAATAAAATTTCCAAAATTAATTAAATAATTAATTTTATTTAATTAATTTTAACCTTAATTAATTAATTACCATTAATTAATTAATTAAACTCAATTTCCTATAGTTTAAATTCAAATATTTAAACTTACTAATTAAATTCTTCCAATTAAATTAATTTAATTTCATTCAATAAAGCAATTCTAAATAAAAAAGAATTCAATTATCTCACATGTTGAAAACTTTAATTAAATAAGTGAATTAGATATTCATTTATCTTCAAAGAGATAACTCCAATTAGGTCACATGGGTTACTCTACCCATCTCTAGAGTCCACATGGGTAACTTCACCCACCTCTTCAGTTCAAAAAGGTAACTCACAATTAGCTCTACTGTCAACCAAAATCTATCTCCTCTTTACCAAATGAAGAGGTGGAGTTTACTAATGGCTTCTCTAGTTCCTTTTAATCTCAACCGTTCATCTCCCTATCTCTGGGATTGATCTCAACCGTTCATTTCATCCCCAATTCCTATATAATAAACCCTTCATAACCATTTGAAGGATCCAGGATTTCAAGCTCTTGTGAGCCATTACTATGTCAGTTTGGTTCTAGCATTCAAGCCATCTTGCGATCACACACTTATTTCAATTAGAAAATTCTCGACACTTCTCAAGTCACAGACGCTGCCCACACCAATACTGAGCATCAAGAACAACATTTTAGAAGGAGTAGAGAGAGGCAATAGAAGCTTCAAGTGCTTTGGGGTTTGCATTTATTTGTTTTCCTTTCTTGTGCTTGTACATTTTATTGGTTACATTTCAAGTTATTCATTTTAGTAGTTCTTGTGTACTTGATTTATATCATTTATGAAACCTTTGCTACTAACCCTCGCCTTTGGAGACCTCATCCATCACAAATCATGAAAGGAGGCGTACGGTCGCAAACCTAAAAATTTGTATTTTTTTTATATTTGTGTTATTTCGCAATTGCTGGTATTTTGCCGCAATTGACGAAATTGTGCCGCAATCGACTGGTTTAATACCGCAATTGATTGTAGGTTTCTACATTTCTTTTCTATCATCTTCTAGGTCTTTGTCTTTTCTACAGTTTTCCACAATTGATCCATTAGTACCGCAATTAGAAGAATTGTACCGTAATTGACCGATCTAGACCGCAATCGATTGTGCATTACTGCAACTGAAAGTTATTTGCCGCAATTGATATTTTTAAGTCATAGTCACCTGTTATTTATTGCAATTTCCTATGCATTACTGCAATCACCTGTAAAATTGCACATCAGGGGCAAAAAAAATCTTTATCTTGCAATCTGAGGATATGATATTTTCATTATTTTGTTGCAGGATGACATGTTTTCGACGAATAAGAAGGGTAAGTTGTCGGTAAGTATCATTCATTGTTTCAAAGTTGCATATACTCTCATTTTGCAAAAATCCTTTTTGATACTAACCTATTTAAGAAAAACAAACTAAAAGGAATTCACTTGTCAATTTGGGGTTTAAAAAGAAGAGTGTTTGTCAAACATCTCACATTTCACACTTCAGATTTGGGATTAAAATTGACGTGGGGACTAAAATTGAACAAAGGCAAAAAATCTCTCAAATTGGTGCATTAAAACTAAACAAGCAATCAACACCTACTTTTGGGCTTAAAATTGAACATTGGTGCTTGTATGGTGGTGTAGCTTAGTTCACATTTCAAAATTTTGGAGTTTAATCGATTTACCTTGTGTCTGGAGTTTTGGGTGCATTTGCACAAACTGTTAGATTAGAAACCTTTATACTTTTTAGAAAGGCCTGTCCGGGGAATGCACTTCTTCCTCAGAGAAAGACCTTAAACCGGTAATCCTTCTGATCGATATATAAACAAGGCACGAACCAAATTTTCATCTTATCTAGCTAGGCTCAGGCGAGGTGTGTTGGTAATAGTTTGGATCGGGTGAATATCCCTAAGGAGACAGCATGATCAACTAGGCTCTTAAGTGAGTCGCACACATACAAAATGATTGGAGAGACACCACAGACCCTTACTACAACCTTGATTAATTAGAGGCCAACCCGTTTTACCTTTGAACATGTACCTTATTATAGTGCAAGGGTTTGTAGAATTTCCCCCCAAGATTCCCAACATATGTGTCCCATGGTATTTGTGTAGTGAAAGAGATCTTCACTCCACGAAAACAATACTTGGAAATGGCAAAAACATGGGCACTTACGTCGTGGACCTTCGTGTCCTAGTAGCGTGAAAATTGATGTGTGAGCTAACAAACATTCAAGCATTGGGCCTATAACATTATATTCTGAAGCCATTGACTTAGATTAATCTGACCATTCATTGTTGAGACCTCATGATAACCTTGCAACTTGAAAAAGTTGTAGAACATACACATTTTCAGTCTTCATTCTTCAAAATACAATGTCTATCATGCTTGTTCCTTTGATCAGTTTCTGAAAATGCAAAACAAAACATCCAAACTATCAAAATGAGTCAAATGTGTTAAAATCAAGGGTTGTCAATGTCAACTGTCTTGCAAATCAGAAGCATTGTTCCAAAAATTTCAAAATTGTCAAGCACTGATACCCATCTTTTAGTATTTTTGAGACTGTTTCTCATTTACCGTAATTGCCCGCATTGTGCTGGAATTGAAGGAAGTCTGCCGCAATTAACTTGTTTATTTCTGTAATCATCTTGTTTATTATTGCAATCGGTGATAAACTACCAAAATTGACCATTTACTTTACCGCAATCAGTGGAGTTGTACCACAATTGACCAGAGACACTTTATTCCTGTTTTGACCTAAAAACCTTGAGAGAAATTTTTATTTGGTGTCCAAAAATAGTGTCTATCCCAGCAAAATGTGAAGAACATTGTGTGAATCTCTAAACATTAAAGATCATCCCTTCTTTGTAAAGCACGATTATTGTCAAAAACATTGTTAGTTTGAAATCTCAGACTCAAAATGCCTTAATCTCATCATATCAAACATCATCATCTTTATCAAAGTGACTTTGTCCCAGACAAAGGTCAAAAAATATTATCTTCTTATCATCACCACTTTGAGATCAAGCTATATCAAAATCTTTCCTTAGAATTACCCTTGTCCAAAACATAACTCAGACTTCCTTAGAAAGGATTTTCTTCCTTGTTTTCTTTATATCACTTGTTTTAGTTACAAAACCTGGACCACACTATGTCTCAAACACCTCATGGAGGACCTTACATAAGGTCTAAGGCTAGAACGCAACTTGATGAGTCATATATCAACAAATTTCCCCCTTGGAAAAGAGAGCAAGAGAACAATCCTTTCGTGAATACCAGTTCTGCTCTATTCATTGAACAACCCCGTGGGGCAGCTTTTTTCCAAGATATCACAGAAGCATAGATTGAAGATGTGGAGAAAGATGCTTACTTCACAAAAGTAGTTGATGTTGTTGTAGAGAGGAACCCTAAACGTTACTTAGCCATGCTAATAAAGAAGGGAGTCAAACTCCCCGCTAAATTCAGTGTATCAACCATATGGCCCGACAACCCTCTCGCAGGTCAAAACACTACTCAACCTCCTTAGATACTGCCTATTGTGTCTCAAATATTTCCACCATTGGTATTACCCACATTGACATAGACTATACCCAGTCAAACCAATGACACGACCCAAGCCAACACATCTTCCACTCAAAGCATAATAGGCTTGCAACTAAGTGCACCCATGGTCACTAGTATGCCTCCACCTTTGGTCTCATGGCCATGATAATCAAGCTCTCATGATATGCCATCCATCCCACCAAACACCAACTATTCTGAAACTATGCCTCTATTGCAGTCAATTCATACTAGTCTTGGGATCAACACCTCATGCCCACAGGGATCCCTCTCTGCAGGTATGACTTACAATCAATGCTTGCCCAAGGCTACATCTTTGCCCATTCTGACATCAATCCAACCTCCTAAAAAACAACCCTATCTTTAGTTGCCTCAGTTCCAAACCCTGCAACAACAACCCAAACTTTAGTTGCCTCAATTCCAACCCCCGCAACAGCAACCCCAGCTTTAGTTGCCACAAATCCCACTCCTGCAATAGCAACCCCAGCTTCAGTTGCCTCAAAACCAACCTCAGCAGCAACAATATCAACCCTAGTAGTATCAACCCCAGTTTCAATCACAACAACAAACACATCAAAACCCACCATGGGCTACCCATGTGCCCCCATTTACGAGTCACTCAATGGGAAATCAATATCAAGTCCCCAGGATGAAATCCTATGTTCCTACTCAAGGGACATAGAGGCACAGCCTCATACCCACTACAACATAGAGGAATGCCCTCACACACCAACCTCAATATCAAATGGACATGTTAATGCAACAAATGCAAACCCTTCAAACCCAAATGATGGATATGGAAAATCAGAGGAAAACTAAATCCTACACCGTAGAGGATTTATACCCATACCAGGAATAACTTTAAGAAACCCCCATCTAGAAAAATATATAAAATCCTGGCAAATCTTTCATTTTATTTTTAAAAAAATTAATTCCTATTGGCGAATTTCTCAATTTTTTGGGAAAACAAATTATTTGTATTGGCGAATATTTTTTAATCACAAATTTTTTGTAGAAAAAATTGGCGAATCTCAAGCAATAACCAAAATTTCATTAATGACCATGGAAAATAATTATANTTAAAGAAAAAAGAGTTCTTATAGAAAATTATTAGGCTAACTATGAAAATATTTGATGGGTTTAAGGGAACTCTATAGTATCTAGTTGCTACCATTTATTTAAAATATAATCAAATAATCCTCATTGTATTGTGTGAGATAAATGTATCATTATTTTTATTATTATAATAGGACCCAAAATTTCTTCAGTGTGACTGATTTATCAACAATCCAAAGGAAACCTTAGCCCCGATAAGCGTTACAAATAAGATAGTAACATTTTTGCCTCATGGAATATAATGAAGATCACTAGATTATATTTTAAATCAATAATGACAACTAGTATTGGTGACACAACCCTACTATAACTAATAGTTATGATTTATTATTGTTGAATTAATTCAGATTATAATAACTGATAAAATTTAGGCGAATTGAATCTAACCATCTATCAAATATCACGCGAATATTTGAGTTCAAAATTTTAATAAAATAAATTATTTGGCGATTTAAATATTTCTATAATAAAATTTTGTAAAAGTTTGGCAATTTAGGTCACCTTAAATATTGAATTATTAGCCAAATTTGGATTCTCAAATTTCAAAAATTAGCCAATTGGTGAATATTAGCCACTAAAAAAATCACTGACCCATACCACTTTGACCATTCTCTCCACATGGCTTCATTCTCAAATCACTTCTCGGTACTAAAATTCAACAAATATAGGGGCAATACCAACCCTATTGAACATATCCAAGAGTTTTTTACTAGTTGCGTCGAAGTCTCCCATGATGAGACATATCTAATGTGACTGTTCCCACAAAACTTGGCTGGACCAGCAATGGAATGGTTCTCACATTTACCTCATGGCATTCAGTTTTGGGGTGAACTGGCTAAAAAGTTCATATCTCACTTCCATCATAACATCGAGCGCAAGGTCAACATCAAGGACCTTTGCGATATCAAACATAAGGATGAAGAGTCTTTTGTGAAGTTCCTATAGAGATGGAGGAATATGGCAAAACACATAACATATGATGTGCCCGAACAAGACTTGATAGTCATGTTTGTTGAATCTAATTACAGACATGTCATTCACAATAGAGTTACAGTTAGCTTTGAAATTCACACAACTCATCAAACGAGGAGTTCATTGTGAGAAAAACTTAGTCAAACGAGGAATCCTTGTAGATCCCACACAAATGAATACAAACAAAAATGCAACAGACAAAGCTAAGTGGTGGAACAAAAACAAAAATGTCACTAGCAATGGTGTCATTGATGTAAAGACAATCAACTATGCACAACCCAAGGTGTCACTGCAAGGCACACCTGTGGCCAACCAAAAACCCACAGGGCCCATTCAACAAGAACACACTCAAAACCAACCTCCTCCTGTACAAGCGGCTGCTATGTCAAACAGTCAATAACAGAATCAACGTAGACCATGGTTTCAATTCCAGCAATGAGATTTCACACCATTGGGAGAGTTGATAGAATCAGCTTTACATAGGTTGATACAATCAAACACTATCACTCTCCCAGAAATTAGGGGCTTTGAACAGGATGAAAACAAACCAAGGTGGTATAATGACAAAGATTTCTGCGAGTTTTATCAGGTGAAAGGGCACAAAATGTCTAACTATTACCGATTGAAACATGCTATCCAAGATCAGATTGACACAAGGGTCATTGATGTAACAAATACCCAAACCAAAGGAATGATTGATCACATTATCTTCAATGATACCTCTCATGATCACAACAAGGGAAAAGCCTCCGGGTCTAGTGGACAGGCAAAACAAGTCAACTATACATATGCCAACAGTGATAATGTTATCAATTGCATCAACCCTTCAGATAGCCATGTGGCTATGATCACTATCAAAGATGAAGGTAACAAATGTGCTGTAACAACACGTTGCGCCAGAGTCATCTTGTAAGGATTACCATCCTCACCTACTATATCTTCCAATCCTAAAGAAAACTCAGATCCACAACCCAACATAGTGGATCAACTAAAGCGAACACTTGCCCAGATCTCCATGTTTGACCTATTGCGCATATCTCCACATCATAAATAGGAACTTATCCAAGCCCTTTAGAATGCAACTGTCCCAAGGGACATAACACTTGAGAGCTTCCAAACAATGGTTAACCATATAGCTGCTAACAAACATGCCACATTCACAGACCATGATGTACCACTGCATAAACCCCTGCATAATGATCCTTTGCACTTACTTGTCCAGGTCCACAGAACTGCTATCTGTAGGGTCCTTGTTGATGGTGGAGCTGGGTTAAACATTTGTACTCTAAAGTTAATCAAGCAACTGGGATATTCAAAATCAAGCATTGATGTCACAAGGAGGATAAATATCAGAGCTTATGATGAAGAGGAAAGGTCCTCTAAAGGTATTATCATTCTACCTATTCGTATTGGTCTAGTAGTAAAAAACACTCCTTTCCAAATCCTAGTCCTTGAGTTGGGATACAACATGCTACTAGGGAGACCCTGAATATATAAAATGCAAGCCATACCTTCAATGTACCATCAATGCATCAAGTTCCCACACCAGGGAGAGGAAATCATCATAGAGGGATACCCCAATCCATTCCAATACTATAATACTATCCAAATCAGCACTGATAATGAGGTACCCTCAAACCAAGATGCAAGCATCCCATCCTCTTCAGATTAAACTCCCAAGGATATCACATGGACAACAAGAAAGATAGAAATTAACCAAGATGCAAGTATTCCCTCCTCTTTAGATTCAAATCTTAAGGATGTCACATGGAAAGTGGACAAAATATCCATCACCGACAAAGGCTATGGTGAGTATAGATATGAAGAGGCTTTCACTATCATGCACATGCCTCATAGCCTGAGAAATTATGGCATGTCACAACCTATTATTACAACAGAAACTCCACATCTTGTTCTATTTAGATGTTTGCCCAAAACCTTTGTTAGATGGGGAGACATAGCAGAAGAAAATCCATTTGAACAAGATATCAGTACATGGTTATACCAAGACCCACAAGGGACCATCCGAAAAACCCTACCCTTGTTGAACTATGGTAATAGATATACAATGTTACAAAGATTTAGATATGATGGTACAACCGAGCTGGGGGCAAGATAACAAGGCATAATGGAATTGGCTCTCCCACCAACCTAGAGAAACATGAGAGGGTTGGTCTATGGACAACAAAGAAATAGTCCTGAGATCCAAGACATTCAAGTTGATCAGGAACAAATAGCAAAGATGCGCACAACACAAAACATGTCCTGATAAGCAACATATTAGCACAGTTGTTGCCCACCGAGGAGGGAACCACACAAACCCGAATAGACCTCCACATAGAAATCAATGATAACCAAGGAAGTGAGACATCAGACAACCATTCTATCAAGACCGACTCCCATGAGTATGAGTGGAGATCCCTTCACAACTTTGAACCATCAATCCTAGATTATTCCCCTCGGCCAGACACTATCATAAACCTAGAAGACTTATTTGACCAACTATCCATTGCCGAGAAACCTTGCATATATAAGCATGTCATTTACCAGACCTCAAGTGGTGCATCCACATCACAGTCTAGTTTTGTAGGAACCATATCTGTAGTCCCTTTTAGTCAACCAGAGTCAGACAACCATGAAAAAATTTGTCTTGTACACCTAGAGCTAATAGAGTGGGATGAACAAGGACCCCCTGATTTAGATCTCTTCAAGAATGATGAGGCTATTGATGAGTTCATGGGACTTAGGGAAGGAATTCCATCAGGAGACCACAAGGAAGGCTTCTCCATTGACCTTGATAGAGTGGCATATTTTAGGGAGGAAGCTCCTCTTTCCAGTCCATAAAAGAAAAAAGAACAAAAGAATGATAAAAAGCTAAAACAAGACGTATCTTCTAGTGAAAACCTCACTGAGGCACTAGAAGATGGAAAGAAGGAACTCGTCCCCTTAACAGAGGAGAAATCAGAATTACTAGTAGAAGAAATAGAGGAAGTCAATTTGGGAGATGACAAGAACCCAAAGAACATATACTTGGAAAAATCACTCACCCCTAAGGAGAGAGAAAAGTTTATCAACTTCTTTAAAGAAAAGATGGTCAATTTCGCATGGTCCTACTTAGATATGCCAGGTTTAGATTGAGAGATAGTATTACATTATCTCCCATTGCTACCCAATGCCAAACCTATCAAGCAGAAGCTGAGAAAGATGCATCCCCACGTTGCATTGCTAGTCAAGGCAGATTTGAAGAAGCTCTTGGATGCTAAGTTCATAAGACCTATACCATACGCAGACTGGATATCTAACTTGGTACTCGTTACAAAGTATAATGGTCAAATACATATTTGCATAGACTTCAAGGATCTCAACATAGGTTGTTCCAAAGATGAATTTCCTTTACCCAACATTGATATCATAGTAGATCTAACCGCTTGACATCAAATGCTATCACTCATGGATGGATTTTCAGGGTATAATCAGATAAGGATCGCACCAGAGGACCAACACAAAACAACTTTCACATGTCCTTGGGGAACATACTATTGGAATGTCATGCCATTTGGTCTCGAAAATGCTGGCGCAACATATCAAAGGGCTATGACAACTATATTTCATGATCTCATCCACAAGACAATGGAAGACTATGTGGATGACATACTAGCCAAGTCAATGCTTCACAAGGATCATCTACAAGTATTGGGACCAATCTTTGATAAAATAAAGGAATTCAAGGTCCATATAAACTCCAAGAAATGTACCTTCAGTGTCACAGAAGGAAAGCTACTGGGGTTCATAGTGTCACATAGAGGAATCGAAGTAGACCCATCAAAAGTTAAAGCAATATTGGACATGCCTCCCCCATCGAACCTGAGGCAACTAAGAGGGTTACAAGGAAGGCTCCAATCAATCAGGCACTTCATAGATCAGCTATCAGACAAGCACCATCCATTCCAACATCTATTGCACAAAGACATCAAATTCATATGGACAGAGCAATGCGAAGAAGCATTCCAAAACTTCAAAGACTACCTTATCAAGTCTCCTATATTGGTGCCACCAGTCCAAGGTAGACCATTGCTTCTATATATCTCAGAAATAGAGTCAGCATTAGGTGTCATCTTGGCACAACATGATGATGCAGGTAAAGAGAGGGCTATCTACTATCTAAGTAGAACATTGGTTAGATATGAGCTCAACTATACACCGATTGAGAAGTCATGCATTGCAGTTGTCTTCGCTTCCTAGAAGGTAAGACATTACATGTTGAGTCACCAAACAAAGTTGATCACACATATTGATCCTTTAAAGTACCTCCTAAGCAAGGCAATGCTCACCAGAAGACTTGCAAAGTGGGTAATGATCCTAAGTGAGTTTGAGATTGAGTACATAGATAGAAAGGCCATCAAAGGACAAGTGATTGCGGATCAATTAGCAAAGGCACCCATTCAGGACCATCAACCTATTATTTCCAAATTTCCTGATGAATCTATTATGACACTACAACCAGCGATTGAGGTATGAAAACTATATTTTGATGGGTCATGCACAAACCATGGTGCGGGGGTAGGGATAGTGCTTATCACTCCAGATCATGATACAATTTCAAAGTCTTTTAGACTCAACTTTCCATGCACAAACAACATAGCAGAATATGAAGCATTGGTCATCGGTCTAAAGATAGAAATTCAATGGAGAATCAAGAACCTTAAGGTCTTTGGAGACTCACATAGATCATCAGTCAAGTCAATAATGATTATACGACCAAAGATGAGAAGCTCATACCATACAGAGCACAGATGGAAAAACTATGCACCAAGTTCCATTACATCTTCTTTAAGAAAGTACCACAAGCACAGAACAAAGCTATAGATGAGATGGCTACCATAGCATCATTGATTGATATGCCAGGAAAAGGAAAAAGATTCCAATTTCTAGTAGAGAAACTCTTGGTTCCATCACATTAGGCATCCATCATAGAATCAACATGTGTCCTTGTTGGTCTTGAATCCCCATGGTACCAAGATGTCTATAACTATATCCAAAATAGTGTCTTACCTCCCAACTTGTCTAGGAACCAGAGAAAGTCCCTCATCTGCCAAGCCTCTAGGTATACCATCCTCTCAATTACTTTATATAGATGAAGTCTAGATGGAACACTACTATGATGTCTCACTTCCACAAAATCCTAGAAAGCTTTGTATGAGGTACATGAAGGAATATGTGGAACCTACAGAGGTGGAAACAACTTAGCTAAGAATATCATCTGCACGGGATACTATTGGCCCACAATAGAGATAGATGCACACAAACATGTACAAAGGTGTAGATAGTGTCAGATTCATGGAGACCTCATCCATGCACTAGCCCAGGAACTAAATCCTATCACATCACCATTGCCATTTTCCATGTGGGGATTTGACCTAGTGGGAAAAATTACACCTTCTTCAGTAAATGGACACAAATACATCATAAAAAAAATAGAGTACTTCACCAAGTGGGTGGAAGAAATTCCTCTCACTTACATAACTGGAAAGAAAATAGCAATGTTCATACTTATCCACATTATATGTCAATACGAGATCCCTCAAACTATCCTGATAGATCATGGTACACCTTTCTAGAACAAGGATGTTTAAGAGCTATGCAAACAATTCCATATCAAACAAGGGTTCTCCTTATTTTATTACCCTCAAGGGAATGACCAAGCCGAAGCTACAAACAATACAATCTTAAAAATCTTAAAGAAAATAGTGAATGAATCAGGGCGAGACTGGCATTTACAGCTTAGTCCCGCATTATGGGCATACATAACTAGTGTGAGAACACCCACATGAGCCACTCCTTTCTCCCTAGTCTATGGATCAGAGGTGGTATTACCCCTTGAAGTGGAAATCACATCCCTAAGGATATCATTGAAGAACCTGATTACATATGAAGACTACAAAGTAGCAAGGCTCAGTGAACTGGAGTTACTAGATGAAAGAAGACAACATGCCTTCAACCACTTACAAGGCTATCAGAATCACCTTAGAAGGAACTATCATAAGAAGGTGAAGCCACAAACATTTGAGGTAGGAGACCTTTTC
>MU227691.1:3886351-3928649 GCA_018584345.1 Thuja plicata | reverse complement strand
AGTCCACATGGGTAACTTCACCCACCTCTTCAGTTCAAAAAGGTAACTCACAATTAGCTCTACAGTCAACCAAACTCTATCTCCTCTTTACCAAATGAAGAGGTGGAGTTTACTGATGGCTTCTCCAATTCCTTTTAATCTCAACCATTCATCTCCCTATCTCAAGGATTGATCTCAACCATTCATTTCATCCCCAATTCCTATATAATAAACCCTTCATAACCATTTGAAGGATCCAAGATTTGAAGCTCTCATGCGCCATTACTATGTCAGTTTGGTTCTAGCATTCAAGCCATCTTGTGATTACACACTCATTTCAATTAGCAAATTATCGATACTTCTCAAGTCACAGACACTGCCCAAACTAATACTGAGCATCAAGAACAATGTTTTGGAAGCAGTAGAGAGAGACAACAGAAGCTTCAAGCGCTTCGGGGTTTTCATTTATTTGTTTTCCTTTCCTGTGCTTGTACATTTTATTGGTTACATTTCAAGTTATTCATTTTAGTAGTTCTTTTGTACTTGATTTATATCATAACCCTCGCCTTTGGAAATCTTGGGAGCCATGAATCATGAAAGGAGGCGTACAGGTGAAATTATTAAGATGATGTGTTTGAAAGGTTTTTGTCCTACATGTGGTGGTTTGCAGCAGTTGCATGGATGCATACATTGGTGAAGATCCCAAGTCTAGTTATAACCGAGAGTCAGCCTGACTCTGCTTCAAGGTCCCTGAATGGACCTTATAATGGGGTATTACCAAACCCTAACTTGAGGAAGTCACTAAGATATTCACCTCAAGTTCTCCAGACCTAGTTCTCATCATAAAGATACTATCTCATGCTATAGAATCTATTAGGATAGATTCAATCTCCAAGTTAAACCGACTAATTCAACATGAAGAACTGAACTGAACATATTACACAAAGAACACATAATAGATTACAAAAGAAGGTGCAAAATGCTTTCTTTATTTCTATCTAAATCTATTACATGTACAATCCTTTTTAAATCTTTCATCTATCTACTCTCTACATCTATCTATTACAAACTTCTAACTATATAGCTATCTCCTTCAAAATATCTCGCATCCTCCAAAAACTTCAACAACCTTGCATAGAAGGCATGGTCGAGCCATAAATGATCCTCCCAACACTGGAACAAGTGTTCCTATCCATCAAAGACAAAAGAGACACATTGAGAGCCATTGCAGTTGACCCAACTAGTCACAAACGTAACATATCATGTTTCCTGGGTCGTTAACTGACATAACCGAGCAACAAACCACCATTACTGAGCACCAGTCCTGAGCGTCAAAATAAAATTTTCCTTCAATACCCGAGCGTCAGTCAAAAAACCCAAAATCAGTAAGCAACCCTGAGCAATATCACTGAGAAACAACCCCGATCACCAAGTGTAACCTGAGAGACATTACCGAGTGGCATTCCTGAGCATTCTGCACAACATACCCGAGAAACCTAGTGTAACGTGAACAAGATTCTCGAGTAGCATTCCCTAGCAATAGAGTTGCCCAAGCACCAGTATAACTTAGCACTAATTCATCAATTTCGCTTGTTAGAGCCTTGTTGGATTTCCAGAGGTTTATAAGCTACCTCAACACACATTTATACTAAGAAAACAACTACTAAGAAACTATGGTTTTTTTTCACCGATTGACCTCGGTCAATACAAAAATGGTGGAACAAAAACACCTTACAAACTAAAATGCTTCTCTACCCTAGAAATGTTTCTAACTTTAGGTGCTCCTGCACCATACTCTCCAAATAAAAAGAAATCAACTTGCAGGTGACTGGAGTAAGTCGGGATTGATGCCTAAATTCTTGAAATCAATTTCTTGCACCCATGTAGCCTCTGAATCAGCTTGTCCATTCCATTTGACCAGATGTTCCATATAGGCATGCCTTCTAGTCTGCTTGGCAACTCTTGAATTTATAATTTTCTCTACCTTCATTTTAGGTGCAACAGGAAGTTTGAGTGCTTTGAGATCCTTGGTATCTATTGTTAGATCAGAATCTCCAGGTGGAATTGGTCCTTTATAGGATACCAAATCTGCCACATTGAAAATGGGAGACAATCCTATGTCTACAGGAGATCAACTTTATAAGCATTAGACCCATACTTTGCCAATATTTCACAAGGGCATATCTTCCTCATATAAAGTTTACTCAAAACTCTTTTCTGTAACCTTGCTTTGTTTAGTGCACCATGACCAAATCTCCAACTTTAAACTGAATATCTCTTTTCCTAGAATCTACCTTCTGCGTGGTGTGAGTTGCACTCTCTATTAATATTTCTTTGACTAAGTCATAGACCTCCTTCATGTATTGAGAAAAATCTTCAGCATACCCACTCCTCTCTGCATTGCTTCCAAGATCCCTGAGTTCACATATACCCTTGGGATGAATCCCATACACTATTTCAAAATGGCTCTTTCTAGTGGATCTATTGACTGTGTCATTGTATGAAAATTATGCTTGAGCGAGTAACTGATCCCATGATTGTCCATAATCTTTGGTGAGGCACATCAAAATATTTCCTAAGCTTCAATTCATCACTTCAGTCTGACCATCGGTCTATGGATGATATGATAGCTAAAGGAAAGATTAGTACCAAGCTTCTTCCATAAAGTTTTCCAAAAATGACTCATAAACTTGGAGTCTCAGTCTCATACAATACTCAAAGGTAATCCATGTATCCTTACTTCTTCTCTAAAGAATAATTTTTCTATGTAATAGGCATCATGTGTGTTCTTGCATGGCACAAAGTGAT
Organism: Thuja plicata; assembly: GCA_018584345.1. Taxonomy (NCBI): domain Eukaryota; kingdom Viridiplantae; phylum Streptophyta; class Pinopsida; order Cupressales; family Cupressaceae; genus Thuja; species Thuja plicata. Next base: position 3,925,862 of record MU227691.1, on the reverse strand, counting down.
CCATCTTTCTAAACCTTTCAACAATCACAGAGATGTTGTCCATTCCTTGCTTGGTCTTCGGTATTCCAACTACAAAATCCATACTAAGGCATTCACATGGTCTATTTGGGATAGGAAGGGGCTGATATAATACTGCATTGGATAAAGTAACTTTTTACTTTTGACAAACCATACAAGTCTCTACATAATTTTGGATGTCCTGATTCATTCTTGGCCAAGAGTAATACCTCTTGACCAATTCTAGAGTCTTATTCAACCCAAAATGTCCACCTAAGGAACCATTATACTTTTCTTGTATTAGGTTTCCCCTCATGGAACCTCTCGGTACATAGATTTTTCCTCCTTTAAATAGAAGACCTTCTTGAAAATTATACTCTGAATACTCACTATGAAAATGATTTTTATAATCTTGACATACCTTGTCTGTTGTTGAAAAGTCTTCATCTGTTGGATACAAATCCTTGAAGCCTTTAATGCCAATGCTCCTTAGCTAAACTTCTTACACTGTGAGTAACCTTATACACAATGCATTGGCTACTTTATTATGTACTCCATTCTTCTTCTTTATGGTGAAGGTATAGGCTTGTATATACTCCACCCATTTCATATGCTTATGGCTTAGTTTATCCTGTGAACTTAGAAAACTCAAATCCTGATTATCAATAAAGACTAAAAATTCCTTGCGAAGGAGATAATGTCTCCATTTCCTTAGTGCTTGCACTAATGCATAAAATTCCAAATCATATGAGGAATACTTCCTCTTTGCATCACCGAGCTTCTCACTATGAAAGGCTACTGGTTTTCCTTCTTGACTCAAAACTACACCGACAACAATATTACTAGCATCACACTCCATAGTAAACAATTTTTCAAAAATAGGAATTGTCAATATCGGTTGAGTCACTATCCTTTTCTTCAAATTCTCAAATCCTCCATCAGCCTGCTCATTCCATTGGAATTTGGCTTTCATATCTACTTTTATGGTATCTAAAATAGGTGCACCAATTTCATTGAATTGTTTGATGAACTTCAGGCAGAACTATGCCAAACCATGGAAGCTCCTTACTTCAGTAGCTGACTTCGGTGTAGGATAATTCAAGATTGATTCCACCTTGCTGATATCCATCTTCAAGTTACCCTCTGAGATAAAAAAAAACCCATATATACCTACTCTTTCTTCATGAACTCTCTTTTTCAAGTTGATTGTCAACTTTTCTTCATGCAATCTTTGCATGACCTTTTGTAGATGTCTAAGATGATCCTCTTTTGTCTTGTTGAACACTAGGATGTCATCTAAGTACACTAAAACCTATTTGTCAGTGAAGTCCTTCAAAACCTCATTCATCAATCTCATAAATGTGCTTGGGGCATTTGACAACCCAAAAGGCATAACAAGCCATTCATAAATTCCTTCAGTGGGTCTTAAAAGCAGTCTTCCACTCATCTCCCCCTTTAATCCTTATCTAATGATATCCACTCTTAAGATCCATCTTGGAGTAATATCTAGCTCCACCAAGACAATCCATCAAATCTTCTATCATTGGTATTGGAAACCTATATTGGATAGTAATCCTATTTATGGCCCTGGAATTGGTACTTAACCTCCAAGTGCCATCTTTCTTTGGGGCTAAGACCGTGGGAACAACACAAGGAATTATTCTCTATCTAATCAACCCTTGGTCAATTAGTTCCTGTATTTGGTTAGAAATCTCTACATTTTGCTGTGGGTTCATCTTATAAGAAACTTTATTAGGAAGTGAGGCTCTTGGGTTAAATTAAATCTGATGACTAATAGATCTCTCAGGTGTTAGGGTAGTTAGTTGACCATCCCTAACTATGGCTTGGTATTGAGTTAAAAACCTTTGAATTTCTAAAGGCAACTCTTCCCTCTTCTTTCCCTTTTCACCTTTTGGTTTAAAAACAAAAGAAAAGCCTACTCCATCTTCTTCTTTTAATGTCTTTAAGAATTCTTTCTCACCAACCAATAGTAGGTTGGGACCTCTTTTATTTTCTTTCTCCTCTTCCAAGTTTGACTATACCCTAAAATTTATTCCATCCTTCTTGAAGGAATAGGAGTTCTTAAATCCATCATGCACTCTAGCTCGGTCATACTGCCAAGGTCTACCTAATAGAAGATGAGACATGGGTAGGACATCACAAAAAACTCTATCCTTATACCTCCCTATGGAGAATTCTATCCAATCTTATTCATTGAATATTACATGTTGATCTTTATTCAACCAAGTAACTCTATAAGGATTAGTGTGAGGTATCCTTGTCAACTTTAACTTCTCAATAGCTTCTAAAGAAACTATATTATCAGTAGAACCTAAATCCATGATAACTTTATAGACCTTACCGAGTACCTTGCAATTGACTCAAAACAAAGATCTTCTTTGGATTGGCTGTTCTTTGATAGGTTCTTTGAGGAGTGCTCGTTGAACCATCAAATTCTCTCCCATTTATGATCCTATGGTGACTTCTACAGCCCATCTGCTAGAAGACTCTTCTTTCATATAGTTATCTCTTTTTTCTCCTTATGAAGTAGAGATCTTTGTAGGACACCGATATGAAGGATGCCCAAACTATTGACAGTTATAACACTTCATTGAAGAGAAGTAAGATCCTCTTCCCTAATTATCATTTCTTCCTCTTGAATTATTGTTTGAACCTCTTCCTCGGTTGTAACCACCTCTAGTATTGCTGGATTCTCCTTGGTTCTCTGTGAGTTTGGACTCACTCTAATTCTTAGCTTCAGGATTTCTTCCTCTATATCCTCCTCTATGACCTCTATTGTCTCTTCCTCTACCTCTACTATTTGAGTCTTGCTTCTTCTTGAACTTTTCCTCTACCTTGAGATCTAGTTGATAGAAATGGTGTATGGTCTTTGGGCTTAAGAGACTGATCTCTTCTTGAATACTCCATTTGAGGCCATTCTGATATCTTTCCTTTTTTAGTCTTTCCTCTTCCATCACATGGGACCTTAAGTATAGCTTATGAAACTCTTCTGTATAGGAACTAACTTCTAAGTCTTTCTACCTCAGATTCTACCTTTTCTTGTGCAACTGCACTTCATAATCATTAGGAAGGTAAGTTTCCTTCATCTTTTCCACCATACCTTTCCAACTAGTTATGGGGTTATTTCCTCCTTTTGACCTTTCATCTTGGAAAAATTTCCACAAAGTGAGAGTAGTTCTTCTCAATCTTGTCTTGGCTATTCTGACTTTCTGAGATTCAGTCACACTATCACAATCAAAGTGATTTTCAAGACCTTCTTATTCATTCCATGATTAATTCTGGATCCTTTTTGTCACTAAATAGAGGCACACCTTCTAAGGACTTACCACTCATTTCATTTAATGATTTCAAGAATGGCTCTTATTGAAGCACATGGTCTAGCTCTAGGATCATGTCCTCTTCGGCCACTTATTTACCCTTCTCATTAGCTTCTCTCATCAATTCACTGACTGTTGTAGTTCAAAGCTGCACTTCTTCTAACCTGCGTGCCATTTTGGCTAACTGCTCCTTCAAGATTCTGTTCGCCTCTCTCCGTTCTCTGACATCTCTTTCTAGCTCTGCATTGGACTCCATGTTGGATGAATTTACAAACTCTTTTGAAAATCACACCCAAACAACACAATCCCAATTCTCTAACTTTCTTTGATACCAATCTAGTGTAGATCCCAGGTCTAGTTATAACAAAGAGTCATCCTGACTCTGCTTCAAGGTCTCTGAATGGACATTATGGGGTATTACCAAACCCTAACTTGAGGAAGTCACTAAGATCATCACATCAAGTGCTCCAAGCCTAGTTCTCACCATAAAGATACTATCTCATGCTATAGATTCTATTAGGATAGATTCATTCTCCAAGTTAAACTGACTGATTCAACATGAAGAACTTAACTGAATATATTACATGAAGAATACATAATATATTATAGAAGAAGGTGCCAAATAATTTCTATATTTCTATCTAAATCTATTATAGGTACATTCCCTTTTCAATCTTTCATCTATCTACTCTCTATATCTATCTATTACAAACTTCTAACTACATAGCTATCTCCTTCAAAATATCTTGCATCCTCCAACAACTTCAACAACCTTGCAAAGAAGGCATGGTCAAGCATAAATGACCCTCCCATCACTGGAACAGGTGTCCCTGTCCATCAAAGAAAAAAGTGACACATTGAGAGCCATTGTAGTTGACCCAGCTGGTCACAAACGTCACATCATGTGTTTCCTATGTCATTAACTGACATAACCAAGCAACAGATAGCCATTATCGAGCACCAGTCCTGAGCATCAAAATAAAATTTTCCTTCAATGCCTGAGCGTCAGTCAACAAACCTGAAATCTTTAAGCAACCATGAGCAACATCACCTAGAAAAAACCCCAAGCACCAAGTGTAACCTGAGAGACATTACCAAGAAAAATTCTTGAGCATTATGCATAGCATACCCTAGCAACCTAGTGTAACCCAAGAAAGATTCTTGAGTAGCATTCCCGATCAAAAGAGTTGCCCGAGCACCAGTATAACTTAGTGCCAATTCATCAATTTTGGTTGTTAGAGCCTTGTTGTATTTCTAGAGGTTTATAAGCTACCTCAACACACATTTAAACTAAGAAAAGAACTACTAAGAAACTACAGTGTTTGTTCACCGATTGACCTTGGTCAATACAAAAATGGTGGAACAAAGACACCTTACAAACCGAAATACTTCTCTACCCTAGAAATGTTTCTAACTTTAGGTGCTCCTGCACCATACATCTAGATAACACACATAAAATTCATAAGAAACTAGTTTCTATTGGTCTATTGGAAAATACAAGTCAGTCACATATGGTGTTAAAGATGGAAAATAATTAAAGAGGTGTGAGTTAGTGAAATATGATATATGCGTAGTTGATTTTATGAAGATTTTTCAAGAGAAATTAGTTTATGAGTACATAGATCATACACATAGAGAAAGGTGGTTAGATGAGCAGTTCAAGTTATGTATGAAATTTTTTCCCTTCGGTACTATTGTCTTTGTCAATGATTTTTCTGAGAATTATACACTAAAACCTCAAAATGAAGTGCAACCTATGTATTACCACTCTACACAAGTTAAAATTTTTGTACACATAGTATTCATGAATGCATGTGATAGTAAAAATGAGGATATAAAGGTTATAAGAGAGTATCACTTCTATATTATTGATGATCGTACTCATTCATCAGAGTTTGTGCAACGATGCTTTACAATTTGCGATGACATTTTAAGGGAAAGAGATATAAGATATAACCAACAAATAATATGGGTGAATAATTGAACCACACAATTCAAGAATGCAAGGATGTCCTACTGGTTGAATAGGATGCATATAACAAGCGGTGTGCATCATTTTTGGAATTTCACTGAGGCAGGGCATGGAAAGAGAAAGCATGATGGTGCGAGAGCATGTGTGAAAAGAGCTCTTACCATAGAGGAATTGAAGTATGATGGTAGTGCAATGTTAATAGATGCAAAAAATAATTGTGCAATGGTTTAACTCTATAATGGGACAAGGTAATGTAGGTAATTCTATGGTTTGTAGATATTTTTGGTTAATACGTGAAGCTAACATTGAAAAATATATAGATTGGTGTACACTTGAAGGATCAAGTGACATGCATTCATTTGGAAGTTCAAATGCAACATCATTAGCTATTTATACTATACAAATTGCATTCTTTTGCTCTTCATGTATGTATTTTGTGTGGGATGAATATGAATCAAGAGAGTGGGTTGACCAATGCTATTTTAGACCTTTGCAAACCCTAGATACATATCAACTTCCTAGAGCACTACAACTGAACTAGATTGAAGCATCAGTAGATTTTGACCATGTATCTCACCTAGTTGAACTAGGAAATTTATAAATTTATTACTTAGGTAAAAACAATTTTAGGCTCAATTTAATAGTGCTTTATGTTAATTTTGGTATTAAATTAAATCCTTCTATTAAATGCACATCATGTATATGCAATTATTGCAGGCAATAACATTGAAGAAGGAACAAATTACTTTGTCTCGTTGTATTGAGGCCAATTTTTTTTTGAAAACTATAGTCATTGATGGAGAGGGTATTGAGTACCCAATAGGATCCATTTTTGTGATATGGAAATGGATTAGAAGGTACCATTGTTGTGTCGAGTTGTATTAAGACCTCTTAAACTCATCTTATTACACTTTGCATTGATTTTGTCATTAACTTATCCTTCTATAAAATGCAGGTGCCCTATCAAAAATTCTAATCACTGTTTGTTTGAGGACTTTGAGACACATACACATATTCTTCATTAGTCTAACCTTATTGTTGTAACAAATATTCAATTGATTAAATATCGTGGTAGACATCTTAACAAGAATTGTGGAAAGTTTGTGAATCTGACCACGAGGAAATAATTGACACAATAAGGATTAGAACTGATCCAGAAGGTCCACTTGATTGATTTTGGGTCATGTAGAAGAATGATTTTATAATATGATAGAATAATTTTGACAATTTTGTATATATCTTTTGCGAAATGTTGTAACTTCACTTTTTTGGAGGTGCTCTATGTACATCTTTAAAGGCCAAATTTTGTATATAAAAATAGAAATGAACTATAATGTGCATATTTAGATGCCAAATTTTGTATATATAAATGGTTATGAGTTGTCATGTGCATTTTAGATGCCAAATTTTGTACATAAAAGTGGCCACGGGGCTGATTTGCAAATATTGAGAGGACAAATTATGTATATCGTATTGTGTACTGTTTCATTATAAATATATATTAAATTTTTTATCACTACATTTGTATGTCCTAATGTGTACCATTTGATTATAAATACATATAGAATTTTGTATATCATTACATGTATGGATTTTGTATCATATCATTCACAATGTAATAAAATGCAAAAAATATTAATTATTCAATGTAATAAAGTGCAAAAATGATAAGATAGATTTGGGAAAAATGAGTATGCCTAAGGTGATGTGTATCAGTGGTTTTATGGGATTTGGGAGTAGGAGTGAGTCTTTGGGGTATTGAAGCAAATTAAGGGGATAGTAACCTAGTGAGTTCTTGGGGGTTTGTTACCTATTGAGTAGATGAGTTGAGAGGAAGATCTCCCTAATAGGTTGATATTGGTGGATGCTAAACAAGCTCAAGCCTCCATAGAATCAATGCATCTGAAATAGTGACAAAATACAACTTCAAATTGTGACTATGACAGTGAACTTTGGACAGGTAGGTCCTAATGAAGTACAACCAATGAAAATTAGGTTCTATCTCCCTTGTCTTTGGATTCCAAGGATCCTAACCCACCATGAACACACACCATATGCAAGAAATAGAGAACTACAAAAAAAACAAAGAACTATACTAATTTTCTCCCACTATCACTGTGATTGTGATTTTAGTAGTGATTGTGATTTCAATAGTGATCCATGCCTAGGAGTGACTTTTCAACTTCCTTTTTAAAGAATTTTCCCTCTTTTTTAACCTTTTACAAAAAAACATTTCTTGACAACTTTTCCTACATTTTAGCAACTTTTACATCTTGATGCCTAAAGGATTACAAATTGGGGGAATAATAAAAAATGGTTGAAAGTGACCATAGAAACCATTATTAAGCTAAATCTAATAAAAATTCATCAAAATCCATAATTACCTATTTGAGGCTAATTAGGACATACAAATAATGAATAGTTTTGATCACATTTCAATTGTAAATAACTAAGTTTTAATGTACAAAGATATGCACACAATGAACAAATTGGACCGAATATCAACTTTCATATATATCAAAATGAACAGTAATCGTGTACATATACAAAAATAGCATAAATGTCAACTCAATAATAGAGTTACAAAAATGTGGCATGTGCCATGTCAAGGTCGACATATACAATACAATTGTTGAATATATACATAAGTTGTTCCTTCAATGACCACAACTAAAATATATGTCTCTATTGATATCTATGACTATGGTGGATCATCAAATTTGAGCCTCTTCAAAGTAGTATATGGCTCTGTAGGTGGCTGTACAAGGATAATTGAAATGTTTAATCATATATATTTTTCTAATATAACATCAAAATAACTAAATACTGGACTGTAAACTATTTGTGGTTGAAATGTTGAATACCTCATATCTTTCTTCTACACTTGGAAAAGGTCGAGGATCCATGGGAAGTCCCGAAGGGGACTGTAATAGGTAAAACAACATTAATACAAGTTAATAACATATATGTCAAAAATAACTAAATAACTAAAAATGCATGAACTAAAAAAAATGCATACCAAAGCCTCAAATGGATATCCTATGCTTGTAGGAGGCAAAGTCACTGGTGAATTAGTTAAAATAATTTCCTATATGGCAAGTGATGAAAGATATTATAGTCATACATGAAGGAAGTGGGGTTTTCAAACAAATAGGAAAGAAATCTGAAAGGAGTTAACAAGAGAGTTTCAACTCTGTTGTGCACTTAGTAAAAAGGATTTAAGAAGACAAGCATACCTCTTCCCTCTATTGTGCTAGAACCCATCATTGATGATTAGGAATTCTAACAAAATGGAATGGTAGAGCATCAGTGAGAAGTTTTGAAGGGGTCTGTAATAGGTGAAAGACAATTAATACAAGTTAATAACCCAAAGTTGTTGACAAAATCTAAAAAATTAAAAATGAGTGTACTCATATCTAAACAGATATGTTTAACATATGTAAAAAAATGTACACCAGAGCCTAAAATAGTTCTCCTGTACTCTTAGGAGGCATCGTCAAATCCGAAGAAACTATTACCATTTCCTATGTGAATAATGATAACATATGTTAATACTTAACAAAAGGATTTAGAGATTTCTAAAAAGAAAAAATACAATCCAAAGTGAATATGAAGATGTTACCTCTTCCCTATCCTAAACCTCATCGACATCGGGTGCATTCATTAATTCCATAAACCTCATTTGTTTATGTATATAGAGCAAATAAATTAGGTGCATTTATCAATATCTACATATACATGTTTAATCATAATACATTTCAACAAATGAATTTAAATTGTACTATATTACCTTCTATTTTTTGGATTTCTAAGAGGATTTCTTTTCCTGCCTCAGAGTACTGGACGATGGCTTTCTCACATGATATGTCTTCGAGGCAGGTGGGGTAGACTAATAGAAATAAAATTAACATAAGGGAAAAGAACATGTATAATATTAAATCAAAATAAAAAATATCTAAATCTAAATGGTACCACAAAGATATCTTGGCCAAAGTCAATGGCCTAAAGTGTGATATCATCAAGTTGGGACATCTCAGCCCTTGATAAGCCCTATAAAAACCAAGTATATATATATATATATATATATATATATATATATATATATATATAAAAANATATATATATATATATATATATATATATATATATATATATATATTAAAAGAAGATATTTTGAAACCAATGTATTATTCTATTTTTAACAAATATACAAATCTTTACCTCAGGTGGTGAAACTACTCATGACCTTGGAGTTGAATGAAAAGTACGTGGTGTACTCCTACCACCTGCTTCTCCCTGTAATGCATATTATTTATATGTCACTTTAAATTTTTCTAAAAAATAATTATTTACTTTTATAATATTTAGGTGATTAATTGATAACATCTTGAATAAATATAAATAAACACACTTGTGTTTGATCGCAACATAACAAGACACTCATCAGGTCATCGGTGAGGGCCATATCCTCTCGAGTGGAAGCATGACATCTACTACAGAAATATGTACACGAATGGGATGTTGAACCATCCACATTCACGTCAGTGTCTACACGAGAACATACACTCTGGCAGGTGGTACACATATGCTCAATGGGCTGGCCCATGCCAAATGATGCATCTGCTGATGATGGAGATGTCAGAGGTGCTGGTCTATCCTCTACTCCAAATAAGTGTGTTCCATGCTCAACAATGACATCAGCCAATGTTGCAACTACCTGAAGAGTTTGTAACTCCATACATTCCTTCAGGGCTATTGGGACAGTGACATGAACCATGGGTTTAGGAGCTACGCACCTCCTATGCTATGGGTCTACCACCCTATGGGCCCTAACTTTATCCTACATAGAGCCTCTCCCTCTACCCTGGAATAGTTGGATGTCAAAGTAATTTGGCTTTAAGTCGAGGATAAAATCACAATAAAGCTTTCTCAAAAAATATAGTGGCACCTCCCAATTGTTACAAGGTGGTTGGTCAAAGACAATATACCACCTATCCCAAAAATTTTCTTTCATCCTAGCTTGAACACATCAATGTATAAGAAACTAAATTGTAGTAGCAAGTAGGTTGTTACTAGTGCTAGGATCGGTGAAAAGAGCACATATGTCATCTTTACGTGTGCCCTTTATTTTCACCTCATCATATGACAACTCATCTACATAAAATGCACAAAATCAATCCCTCCATGAACCCCATTTTTGTTAGTAATAACTGAGAGGGGGGGGGGGTGAATTAGTGGCCTCAACAATTAATCCTAAAATCAACCCTTTAAACTTATAACCCCAAATTATATCTCAAGTTATCTTTTGTCCTACAAGATGAATGCCATGAAATACTTATATCAATTTACTATTTGTCGGATTGCTCTGTTAAACCTTCTTCTTTATGTTTACCGATAAGCAGCCACCTATATACCAAAACACGTAAATATGTAGAGTATATCGATCAATCTAGAATTAACTATGTAAGATACAAAATAGTAAAGGAATGAATCATACACACATAACACATGGATTTTTAATGCGAAAACCTTGTTAAGGGAAAAACCACTAGGACTGGTACCCCAAATTTTCACTCTTCGAAAGTGAGCCCTATTAAGAGCCAACCTTGTTAAAGGTTACAAACACACTATTAGGTGTGGCCTTGTTAGAGGATTTAGAAATAGTTTGTCAACTAGTATCTAGCATCTAATGCTACCATCCTTGATCAAACACTCACTTGGCCTGTCAATAGGTATCGGGCATATCCAATGCTACTTTGTGATCAAACTTTTTGATACTCCTTGGGATGTATCTCAATTGGAAAAGACTTTTAAGTCCTGCTCAGTTAAGAGTCTTATATGCTTCAATGGTTAAACTAAAACACTAATGATTTGTTCATACATACAAATAAATTGCAGATTTTTAGATCTATTGTAGGTCCATTACTTCACTGATCAATATAATCAAATATATACCTTTGCTCCACACTTGTTTTGCTCTGTGATGCTTGTCTCACTGTTCTTTGGTGTCTGCAGAATCTAGCTCTTCCTTTAGCTTGTTGATAAGGAATGAGTGAAGACTTTCTTCTCCTTTAGATTCCCTTTAGCATCTTTTTTCTTCTCTTTTTCACCCCACACAATTCGTAATGAATTGAGTTTGTCTCTTATATAGACATGATTTCCTCTTTTCTTGGCTTTCTTGATCTTGGCATGTTCAACAATCTTTTCCAATAGATTTAAAGAAAACTCTTGATTTATCTCAAAGATATCTTCTTGCCAACTAGAAAAATCAGCTTTAAATCAATTACTTATATCCGACTTTATTTAGATGATTAAACCAATTATAAGTATCCTTTAACTCTATCTTTAGCTTCTTGACAGCTAAGCATTTTGTCATTTTCTGAACTTTCTATTTTTTTGGTCAACACTTTAGTTAGTCATTGGTGATAACTGAATGTTCCGTCAGTGTGACTTCAGTTGTCATCAAGATCTCCGTCCTTGATTTTCTCTGTCGGGCAACACTGAAATTCTATCTGTCAGGTTACTCTGTGTTTTTCTCATTCGGTGACACTGTAACTCTGCTCGTTGGTAATGTTGTACATTTTTTCATTGGGAAACACTGTGACTTTGTTCTTTTACTCTGACCGTCAGGTGTACTCCATCGGTGTATACAGTCATTTAGTGAATACTTGACTTGTATGCATTACTGATAGCATAGCTTTGATTCATGAGCTCTTTGAAGTCTTTGGGCAGTATTTACAATGACCATACATATTATATCAAGTTGACATCAATGACAATACAATACATTAGCTTATTTAATGCCTTGTATGAACATCAACTTAACATCTTCAAACATTCAATCAGTTATATGTCATCAATCTCTCCCTTTGGCATTGATGGAAACATACTATATTATCATACTATACTATTGCTAATACAATATGAAATATACAGTTTCATCAAGCTTTCATGATGTAACTATTACAAATGTCTGGCTATTGGTAAGCTCAAATAGCTTTGATTTGATTATTGCAACTTTCTTTTTATCTTCAATCCCTTCACTGGATAGATGTAGAATTTTTCTTTCTCTGATGTGATGTGTTCTCCTTTTGTGTCAATTTCTCTCCCTTTGACTGTTCTTCTTATTTTTTTTGTTTTCTCTTCCTTTCTATTTGCTCTCCCTTTCTGGTTACTTCTTATTTTTGATACTTCGATGGATAAAATCTCTCCCTTTATCAGTATGATCGATGGATAAACTCTCTCCCTTTATCAGTATGATAATGAGATATTTCTCTCCCTTTGATATTAATGCCAAACATCTTATCTTTTCAAAAAAAATTTGAGAGTTATGTCAGGTGGATCCTTTCTATCCATAATATATTCCTTGAATTTCCCAATCCATCGGTAATAACTCTATTGCTCAAAGTAGATAAATACCTTGCTATGTATAGATTTATCTTTGAATTCCATCTCTCTACTTGCATCAACATGAATGATATTATGATAATATGTAGGTTGATGTAGCCTTCTAGTCAGCTTACTGATCAGTAGACAAGGGTCTTACCCCTAGTCTCTTTCTTAAGTACTCAAATGCATCTTTGGGCAGTGGCTTGGTGAAGATATCGACCAATTGTTTCTTTGATTGCACATACTCAAGTATCACCTCCTTTGCCTGAACTTTTTCTCTCAAATAATGATACTTGATGGCAATATGCTTTGTTTTAGCATGCATGACTAGATTCTTGGAAATGTTTATTGCACTTTTATTATCACAATAGATAATTACTGGTTCTAGAATTTTCATATGCATACCTTCCAATAACTATTTGATCCATGCAATATTTGAGCAGTTTGCAGTAGCAACAACATACTCTGCCTCTACAATGGATTGTGAGATGCATCCTTGTTTCTTGCTGATCCATGTGACAAGTCTATCATCCATGAAGAATTCTCCTCTAGTTGTGCTCTTCCGGTCATCAATATTTTCAGCCCAATCAGCGTCGGTAAAGACCTTAAGTTCAACTTTGCCTTCTCTTCTATACCATAAGCCATATTCCTTGGTATTTTTCAGATATCTTAGAATTCTCTTCACAACAGTCATATGTGATTCTTTGGGGTTAGCAGAAAATCTAGCAACTATTCCTTCTGCATGTGCAATATCTAGTCTAGTATGTACAACAACTTGAGTTTTCCAATCATTAATCTATACAAAGTCTGATTTACCTCTGATTACTAGTCCTCTTTTGTCAGTTTGCATCCAATTTCCATCAATATTCCAACTGGTTTGGATTCTTCCATCTTGAATATTTTTAGTACTTGGATTGTGTAATGAAAATACCTTCATCTTATTGCGTGATCTGTAGACCAAGAAAGAACTTGATCTCTCCAAACATAGACATCTCAAACTCTTTTCTCATCTCATTTGAAAATGATTTTCATAGCATATCATTGCCTCCAAATATGATGTCATCAAAAAATATCTCAACAATCAAAATGTTAGCATCAGTATCTTCCTTCAAATAAAGATTACTGCTTTCACTAGTCCTTACAAATCCAATACTTATAAGTTAGGAATGAAGTCTTTCATACCAGGCTCGGGGTGCTTGTTTCAATCCATACGTGGCTTTGTGAAGTCTACATACCATGTCCCTCTTGTCTGGATCAAAAAACCCTTCTGGTTGTTCAATGTATACCTCTTCTTCAAGTATTCCATTCAAGAATGTAGACTTGACATCCGTTTGATATACCTTGAATCCTTTACATACAGCATAAGCAAGTAATATTCTTACTCCTTCTATCCTAGCAACGGGTGCAAATTTCTCTCCATAGTCAATTCCTTCTTCTTGTGCATACCCCTTGCATATTAGTCTTGCTTTATTTATGGTGACTTCTCCATTCTCATTCATCTTATTCCTGAATATCCATTTTGTACCAATGAAATTCTTGTCATCTAGTCTTGGTACAAGTGTCCATGTCTTTTTTTTATCTATCTGTTCAATCTCCTCATTCATAGCACTAATCCATTCATCATTATCTAGTGCAACATTGACAGATTTGGGCTCATAATTGCAAATAAGACATCTTGCATTTAGAGACTTACTTCTAGTTCTCATACCATCATTTTTATCTCCTATGATATGGTCATGTGGATGGTTCCTTCTGACATATCTTGCAAGTACAAGTTCACCTCTTTGTCTATCAGCTTGTTCATCATTTTTTTCTTCATTCTATTCTCCATCAATTTGTGCATCATCTTGAGCAATATTCTGATCATCAGTATTTGCAACCCGATGCTCGGGTGCAATGATCTATTGCTCGGGAGATCTATATTGTTGTTTGGGTAGAGTGTCAGGTTTCTCATTGTAAGTAAACCTATTGTAGTCCTTCGGTTCTTTAGTGCTTTCCTTTTCATTCTTCTCTACAAATTCATCTATCTTTACATTTGAACTTTCAATAATTTTGTTATAGGATTTATTGAGACATTTATAAGCCTTTCTCTTGGTAGAATACCCTAGAAAGATTCCTTCATCACTCTTGGAGTCAATTTTTCCAATTCTATCATCTTTTAAGACATAACATTGACTTCCAAAGATTTTGAAATAACTTACATTGGGTGTGTATCCATACCATAGCTCATAAGGTGTCTTTTTGGTGTCTTTCTTCAACTGTACTCTAGTCAATGTATAAAAAATAGTACTGACAGCTTCCATCCAGAAGATTTGGGTGATTCCTTTCTCTATCATCAGTGTCCTTGCACAATCAACTATGGATCTATTCCTTCTTTCAGCAATTCCATTCTGCTGTGGTGTTCTTGGTGAAAAAACCTATCTTTTGATTCCATGATCATTACAAAAGTTAGTGAATTCATCTGATGTAAATTCCCCTCCTCTATCTGACCTTAAGCATTTTAATTCTTTACCACTTTGTTTCTCAACCGTTGCTTTATACCATTTAAACATCTTAAATGCTTCTGATTTATCTTTTAGAAACATGACTGTCATCATTCTAGAGTAATCATCAACAAAGAGAATAAAATATCTATGTCCATAATAACTCTTTGTCCTCATAGGTCCACATGACTAATTCTAGAATTGCATCAGATGTATGGGTTTTTCTTTTAAAACTAGACTTTGTCATTTTTCCTTTTTGACAATTCTTACACATGATGTTGTTGGGCTTGGTCATCGTTGGTAAGCCTCTGAAATTTCTCTTTTTGCTAATCTTTATCATGTTTTAAAAATTCACATGACACAATATTTTGTGCCATAGCCATATGTCTTCATTTGTAGGAATCAAACAAGTGGTGTCAGTATCATTTAGATAGAATAAGTTACCTTTTGTCTACTCACCGGTACCAATCAGATTTTCTAATTTGTTGAAGATCTTTGCCTTCTTATTTTCAAATGCTACTTTGTGACCTGAATTATTCAACTGAGAAACACTCAATAGATTATAATTCAATCCATTTACCCAATAAGCATTTTCATATTTTATCTGGTTATTCAACATTATGGTT
The DNA here is from genome assembly GCA_018584345.1 of Thuja plicata. Taxonomy (NCBI): domain Eukaryota; kingdom Viridiplantae; phylum Streptophyta; class Pinopsida; order Cupressales; family Cupressaceae; genus Thuja; species Thuja plicata. Next base: position 3,910,057 of record MU227691.1, on the reverse strand, counting down.
CCTCTACCTTCAACTGGACAAGGTGTGCCATTACCCATTCTTACTGAACCACCTTTATAGTATTCAAAAGTCTCAAAATTTTTCTTATCACCAGTCATATGGTGAGTGTAGCCACTTTCTATGATCCAAACATCATTTTTTCTAACTTTAGATATGAGATCTATTTCTACATACCTTTCTTCATCATCATCTGAATCATCTTTTACTACCACAAACACCATCTCGATGTCTTCATTAGATTCGGTGTCAGTATCATCATCTTTGAATTTTTCCAGGTAACTGGCCTTTTTTCCTTTGTCCTTATAGTCTCGGGTATCTCTTCTTTCTGATTGTTGGTAGCTTCTGTAATCACCTCTGTCAGACTTGTTTTCAAATGATCTGTCATTATTTTTGTCATCTTTTCTTCTGTTAGTACATCTTGCAGCAAAGTGTCCAATTTCTTTGCAATTAAAACAAACAAGTGGTAATTTACCTTTGCCTCTCTGCATTCTTCTATCCATAAGTGCTTCAATTTCATCAAGATCATCTTCTTCAATTTCACTATCACTATCTTTTCTCATAGTGTTTTTATGACTTGATTTACTTATTCTCATAGAAGTTTTGAATGCAGACTCTATATTTGGTAAGACACTATTATCAAAGTTATTCATCTCAAATGAAATCAGTCTTCCAATCAAACTATCTAGGGTAACATTTCTATTTTCTACTGCTCTCATTTCTTGAATGGCAGATACTCTAATAGCATAAGTAGGCAGTAAGGTTCTCAGAACTTTACTTACCACTGTATCTTCTTCTTGTACACCTCTAACTCCTCAGATAGAATTGACTACCTCTTTGATTCTTGTACTGTATTGAGTGATGTTTTCACCTTATTTCATTTTGAGATCATCAAAATTTCCTCTAAGGTTTTCTACCTTGGCTCTCAAAACATTTTTTTCACCACCATGTACAAGCTTCAATTTGTCCCACATCTGCTTTGCAATTTTGCAGGTTTTGACATCTTCAAATTCAACATCGGAGAGTGAGGAAGCAAGTTCTATCATCATTCAATTGTGCTCATGCTTCTCTCTCATTTTTTAAACTATTGGTGCTCCTGTGGGAAACACATATTCGATATCTAAGTATTGAGTAACATCATTACCAATACCTGATAAGTGGAGTCTTATTCTTCTCTTCCATGAAGCAAAATTATCTTTGTTCAACTTGGGCACATCTCGTCTGTTCATCTTGTGATCTTTGACTTAGTTATTGAAACCTTCCTTCTAAGCACACAAGCTCTGATACCAATTGTTAGTAATAACTGAGAGGGGGGGGTGAATAAGTGGCCTCAATAATTAATCCTTAAATTAACCATTTAAACTTATAACCACAAATTATATCTCAAGTTATCTTTTGTCCTACAAGATGAATGCCATGAAATACTTATATCAATTTACTACTTGTTGCATTTCTTTGTTAAACCTTCTTGTTTATGTTTACTAATAAGCAGTCACCTATATACTAAAACATAATAAATATGCAGAGTATACCGATCAATCAAGAATTAACTATGTAAGATACAAAATAGTAAAGGAATGAATCATACACACATAACACATGGCTTTTTAACGTGGAAACCCTGTTAAGGGAAAAAACCACTAGGACCGGTACCCCAAATTTTTACTCTTTTGAAGTGAGCCCAGTTAAGAGCCAACCCTATTAAAGGTTACAAACACACTGTTAGGTGTGACCTTGTTAGAGGATTTAAAAATAGTTTGTTAACTAGTAACTAGAAACTAATGCTACCATCCTTGATCAAACACTCACTTGGCCTGTCAATAGGTATCGGGCATATCCAATGCTACTTTTTGATCAAACTTTTTGATATTCCTTGGGATGTATCTCAATTGGAAAAGAATTTTAATTCTTGCTCAGTTAAGAGGCTTATATGCTTCAATGGTTAAACTGAAACACTAATGATTTGTTCATACATACAACTCAATTGTAGATTTTTAGATCTATTGTAGGTCCATTACTTCACTGATCAATATAATCAAATATATACCTTTGCTCCACACTTGTTCTTCTCTGTGATACATGTCTCACTATTTGTCAATGTCTACAGAATCTAGCTCTTCCTTTAGCTTGTTGATCAGGACTGAATGAAGACTTTCTTCTCCTTCAGATTTCCTTTAGCATATTTTTTCTTCTCTTGTTCACCCCACACAATTTGTAATGAATTGATTTTGTCTCTTATATAGACATGATTTCCTCTTTTCTTGGATTTCTTGATCTTGGTGTGTTCAACAATCTTTGCCAATATATTTAAAGAAAAATCTTAATTTATCTCAAAGAGATCTTCTTGCCAACTGGACAAATTAGCTTTAAATCAATTACTTATCTCCGACTTTATCTGGATGATTAAAACAATGATAAGTATCCATTAACTCTATCTTTAATTTATTGACAGCTAAGCATTTTGTCATTTTCTAAACTCTCTATTCTATTGGTTAACACTTCAGTTAGTCATTAGTGATAACTGACTATTCCGTCAGTGTGACTTCAGTTGTCATCGGGATCTCCATCCTTGGTTTTCTCTGTCGGGGAACAATGAAATTCTGTCTGTCGGGTTACTCTGTGTTTTTCTTGTCGGGCGACACTGTAACTCTGCTTGTCAGTAATACTATGCATTTGTTCGTCGGGAAACACTGTGACTTTGTTCTTTTACTCAGACCGTCGGGTGCACTCCGTCGGTGTATACAGTCATTTAGTGAATACTTTACTTGTATGCATTACTGATATCATAGCTTTGATTCATGAGTTCTTTGAAGTCTTTGGGCAGTATTTACAATGACCATACTGATTATATCAAGTTGACATCAATGACAATATAATACATTAGCTGATTTGTTGCCTTGTATGAACATCAACTTAACATCTTCAAACAGTCAATTAGTTACATGTCATCAATTTTGTGACCTCTCTAGATACCTTATTCATGCTATTGGCCATTGTTTCTAGGGTTTTCATGAGGGATGAGTGGTGATCCTGATTAGAAGACCTCAACCTATTCACTAATATAGAAATTTGGGTAGTGGTTTGTGTCAGGAGATTGATAAGATCATCTTGTGTGACCTGTACATGATCTGCTAGAGGATACAAGGATTTAGGGGTGGCGGTGGTTGTTCAAGAGAAGAATTTTGAGGATTTTGCGTAGGGGGAGTAGCGCCTTGAGGGTTTTCTTGTTGCTCATGTTTATTATTTTCAGGGTTTTCTTATGTTGGTTGTTCATGAAGAGGTATTTGTTTTTTCTTTCATTTTTGGGGATTGTTTGTAGAATCTGATATCAAATTAACAAAAAAACTTAAATCATTTTAAAAAACCTACTTCAATTAAAATGAAAACAAAAATAATCAAAATAATGAAGTCTTACCTATTTGACAAAGTGACATTGTTGGAAATTGCTCTAAATGCCGATAAAATGCAATTGCAAGAAGAACACACATGGGTTATTGAGTTTTTTTCTTATTCCAGGTCATTGTTTCAACATTTTGTCATTGAAAATGGCCCAAATCCACGACCTTTAAAAATATATAATATTTCTCATAACTTGTATGGGTTATGAGAAACATTTTGTTCCTCAAAACCTGCACGAGTTTTGAGAAACTTTTTGTGGGTTTTGAATTTTTTTTTCCTTTTTAAAAATGTTTTCTATAAGACTTGGTGTTACCAAGCCAAGTACATTTTTTAATTTAAGGAACCTGGTTGGGTTATGAAAAATTTACTTTGTCTTTTGCATGTGGCCACTTTTCTAATTAGAAACTTGGTGTGCATTTTTTTGTTGTTTTCATGTGTAGTTTATGTTTGATTATTATAATCGTTGCTAATCTTAATTATCATTGTGCCTTCATAACTTAATTATATATGTGGACCAAAATATATTTTATTAATCATTAACGAGATATGATCTATGTTGACTAGCTATCGACTTGTTGATTATCTTTATATTCAATCCATCAATAATCCTCCTTATTGATTATGGACCTCAACCTGTTCATTATTTCTTTGTATTATTCAACGCTATTAGATTTCCATGATTCAACAACCTCTATGGTGCACAATGCTTGGTGTCTCAAATCTTTCAATTTTTTTTACGTGCATGATCATTGCTAGATTATGATTATTGTCTATTTACATGTTTTTTAATATGTGAATAAGACAAACTTAACCTTTTTGAATTAGACAAATCAAATATGAGGTGTGCTAATTGTCTAAAATAATTGTAAGCATACTTTATTAACCACTGCTTCTTAAATACATTTCTTGCACCTTATTCACTATTAATTGTTACCCTTGGAAAATATATTAACATATTCTCACTGCTTTCTGCTATAATCACTACTTATAATACTTTGCATGTTGCTCTTCATAATATGAACATTCCATTTGAAGTGTAATCAATGCTTAATCTCCAAATTCGTTCATAGTCATTTATTTCATTCTCATTTCAATGTATTAGGTTTTAAAATTCATTACAAATATCTCTATAGACAATATATCATTCCATAATTACTATGGGGTGCCAGATATATTACCCATTCTCCAACGTGGAAATAGATATATTTATTTCAATATAATGAATATATAGTATTGATATAATTAGTGCATATTATAATATAGACCAATTTCAATGACTCTCGCAATGATGTGTGTTATGCATACATAGTACTAAAATAATTTTAAAAAATGCATGTCATCCTCTTGTCTTCTAATGCTTCAATCTACCTTTATTTTCAAGAAGGAATTTCTCCTATTCTATTTCCATGATCATTTTTATTTGTCTTTACAACTGCATTATCTTCTACTAGCGCGTTCTATATTGAATTTTTTCTGATTTGACTGATGTAGTGTTCAATCAACCCTCTTTGTATTCTCTCCAAGAAATCTTCCATGGTTCAAAAGCTTTAATAATTTAATCATCCAACATTGCAAAAGTATTCATATTGAAGGAAAATAATTGGGGTTCCTTGTTGCCACAGGAAACAAACCTCATATCAAACTTCGCTAACTTATTCTTTAATCTTATTCTTTCCTAGTTGGCCTAGTGGTAGAGGACTTGTTCTCTTGAAAGGGAGGTCACAAGTTCAAATCCCACTAGGGTGTAGGGTATGTACGCCTCATTTGTAGCATAATGGATGCCTCCTGCAAGGAGTACGGGGTAGTCCCATATTACTGTCACCACATGTAGACCCAAAAACATATGGCTGGTATTTGGACTATAAAAGGACCTTTCCTTTCCTTTTCCTTAACTTATTCTTTAGTATTACAAATAAAGTGATTCATTTATTCTTTAATTTTATATTGGTTAATGAATGGTATTATATGTTTTGAGGTAAGAAGTCACATTTCATTCAATTTTTTTTAAACTTGTAAGTTTTTTTTTGAAGGAATATTAGTAAGTCTATTTTTCAATTTATTAATAGGAAAAATTGATGACATTAATTTTCCATTAGTATGCAAACAACACTTTCAATAAGCATACACCGAAAGATAGGACAAGAGAAAACTAAAAATCAGATACCAAGAGATCACTGAAAATGACTAAGTACAAAGAGAACCGATGACACAACTTTGTGTGTGCACTGAAATTGAAAACCGTGAGACAGTTAAAGAGAAAACCAATAGAACAAGACTGAAAGATAGTCAACTGATTTCAGAAGCATAACCGACTGACAGAAACCAAGAGTCAGTTGCAGCCCGCAAAAAGTGGATCTGAATTCCACGTCAGATAAACTAGTCTTATTCTATTTATAGAATCTTGATTTTTTTTTAAAACCATTTCTTTAGGGACAAGAAATATGAATGTAATTGCTTTAACCAGTCTAACTGATTTAAAACACATAGACTAGGAGATCAAGGTAAAAGTTGTAAACCTAATCTTAGAGTTAACATTGTTTTTTGTGAAACTTGATGATGTCGATCCATCTTATAAATAGATGATGAAATCATTCATTATACATGTTTGAATATAGAAGAGAGGATGAATGAAGCCTATGAGCACATCTATGGATCATATTGAAAGTTTCAATAACCAGAACAACAAAAGGTGAATTTGGTTAGCAAGAACCAAGAACAGAGGCTACCAAGAATCAGAGGTATTAGTCAATCACATTAGGTGATAATCTTATTCATGTAAACTTAAATGGATCTATATCAGCAATAAGATATTTCATTTACCAGGTCAAATTGTAATTTTCTATCATTCTAACAAGTGGAGCAAAGTGTAAAAATCCTTTCAAGGAAGGTGGATTTAACAATCCAACTACAAATCTCTTAACCAAGTGCACACTCAACCATGTTGCTAAAGCTCTTAACCAAGTAGACTTTAACATGTCTCCATAGATACTCTTAACTAGGTAGATCATCAGAAGTGATCAATTCATAAGCCTTAACTGACCCCTTCCAATCTGGAGATAGTGAAGGTTTTGTGGGTATCATCCCCACCGCAGTTTTTACTTCCTAACAGGAGTTTTCTATAATATCATATCTTGTGTTATGTGTCAATTACTTTCATGAATGTTTCTATGAATGTTCACATGTATGTTAATGTTATGAATTGATATAACTCACATCAAGATAGTATAGATCAGATGAATGGATATACAATTGAGTACACAAAGGTTAATTGATTAAAGGATACAAAAGTTTTAGAGGTACTAATTCACCCCTCCCCTCTCAGTACACACTTCCCATTAATTCAAAAAATTGATATTAGAGCTAAGTCTCTTCTTTGGAAAAGCTTAAAGGTTTAAGAGAAAAGATCATATAATGGATAAGTATAGACTCGACAAGAATATTGAGAATAAGAAGCTAGAAATATAGATGTTCTATGAACAGTATAAAGAAGCTAGAATAAACATGAGACAACTGTTAGATGAAAGAAAGATTATGGCATCTCGTTGTAATGAGACAGATTATCATGAGGAAGAGATACCAGATTTCTTTGTCTTCAGGATCAAGTACAAGCAAAGCATCAGATACATTAGAAGAAAGCATCACAAGCCTAACTGAAATCAATCTACATCTGGCTGGACAAGTTAAATTTCTACAAATCAGTCAAGAGACACATATGGTAAGGATGATTGATGTCATGAACAATGCTAGAAAAGCTGAGCAAGAAAGAACACTAGCTATTGATGATAGAAGAAAGATTTAAAAAAAGCTACAAGAAAAAGAGTCTGAAATATAAAGACTTACATAGCATCACCATGAGATTACAAATCAAATTATTCTTATGATTCAAGAGGAAAACAAAATAAATGTTGAACTCATTGAAATAATAGAAGCTATCAGTGAGATAAGGGATGAAAATGAAAAGTTAAAACATGAAATAAGAATTTAGTAGCAGCATATTGAAATTATCAAGAAAGCTGAAGAAAGCAATAAAAGAATGGATGATTTTTCTTGAAGGACAATGAAGATTCAACAACAATACCAGTCTATGTTTTACTGAGAATGGAGAATCATCAAATCAAACTGATCCAAATAATTTCTATAAAAATTCAAGACCAAGAAATTTTACATGTAATCAAGGTGGAAAACAAGGCCATACATCAAATTTATACAGAGGTAGAATGAAAGGTATTCCTAAATCTACATCTTCATTCATAGGATTTTTTTATAAATGTAGCAAGAAAGGACATAAAACATATGAATATAAGTCTGAGATAAAACAACCAAAGAAGGAAACCTACATGGACAAATAAAATCCTAATTACAAAATGAATGGGCACACAACTCTTGAATGCTAGAAAAAGAAAAGGCAAGCATGGAATCCTAAAGGTCAAGAAACTCCCTATCAACCGAAAAGAGTCGGTAACCAGTATGTATGGGATTACAACACTTGGAAAAATTGTACAGTATGTGGAAGATTTGGTCACATTGCTACAAACTATATGAGATAGTGGAATAGAAATTCTAGAGGCTAGAGTAACCCCAGAATGACATTCTTACACTATCATAAAGTTGGTCATCTCAAGAAATACTACAGAGATTGAATGACATAGACCAACACATATCCCAATAGAAACACCATTGAAGACATCCGAAGGGAAAGAGACACAATGTGGAGAAAAGCTTCAAACAATGATGAAGCTGGACCAAGCAATGCAAATTGTGACACCCCATCCAATGGATCTGGTGACATCACCACCCCCACCTAAGCAGAACAAGTAAATATGGAATTGCATTACCCCAAGTTATTATTTTACATCAGTTCCATAATATGTTGATAAAATGCCAAATCAACATAAGTAAAGATGCATTATGGTACTACTTATTAAAATTTGTGATAACTATGCTATCGGGAATACATACTGAAATATGTCAGTACACACTCAAAGTTGAGACTGACTACACTTACTGAGAAGCATTGGTTAAAATAAAATTTTCTAGTGTAAAATAAGCCTCATTGGTAACAGAGCAAAGTGAACAAGTGGTTTGCAATACCGAAACCCGTCAGTAAAAACAAAAGGTATAACAACCGCCCCAAAATGTCATGTGGTCAATGAAGGAAAGTTGAAGTCTTAACCGATGAACTCCATCTTTACACACCGAGGAGTTGGTAAGCATTAATGACACACCTTTTAGGTCAAGACAACTATAAAAAGGTGACTGGTCGGTCTCATTGTTCACCACAAATAGAGCAGAGTGATGAGAGAATTTTTTGAGTAGAAAGTGACAGGATCACAGAGCAACCAGAAATCAACATAGAGCACTCCTAAGCATATCAAAAACAACAAATGGTGTATACAGTAAGTTCTACAAACAACCGACAACTCTATTTTCATGCATTTCACAGAAAGCCCTAAATCTAAAAATGGCAACAACTTCAAGAACTGTGAAATTGAAGAACATCAAGAAGGATGAGTTCAAACTCATCAAGAATTTGGCATGTGAGGAACCAAACTACAAGATTCACCTTGAGGTTTCCTCACAACCTGACGATGCTGGAGCATTCTCATGAATACCATCTAGGGTTTTGCTCGTCGAGGACATTTGAGAATTTATACACTGCAAGATTGCAAAAATAGGTGATTCAGAGGTTGAACAAGCTTATAAGAAGCTATGCAATGAAGATGGGTCATTGAAAGATGAGTATAAACATATAGAAGTGAAAGGGATCACTAATGCCCTAATGTTCCTGAAGGCATTCAAAACTGAGTGGATTCAGTTAGTACTAAGAAAAATGCACAATCATAAACTTTTGTTGGAATAACCAAAGATGATAACCCGAGATGTTATCCATGTGATCACTGGTTACCCTATAACTAAGAAGGTAAAAGAACTGAAGCATCCACCCAAGGCCAAGACTGAAAAGATCACAGGAGCCAAATGGGATGGTAGAGGATTGAAGGTTTCCACCATAATCGATGATGAGATGAAATTCGGTGCATGTGTTCTAGGATACAAATTCTTTCAAGCCAGTAGAATGAACAACATTGCATCCAGTGCAGTAGACACAGCTTACAATATTGTGAAGAAGGGAACACAGTTGGACTTATCAGAACATCTACTGAATCGACTAAAAGAGAATCTAAAGACTATAAGGAATGTGAAGTCAAACACATATAAGTTTGGCTCACTCATAATGTGCATTTTCTTCTACTTTCAAGAAATATTCCCATCGGTAGGAGATGTGAAATGGGATAGCACAAAACCAGTCACCATGCAGATCAGTGAACATATAGCCTCACTGGGAGATAATTTTGAGACAATCATGGATGAATACTTTACTGTATTCAAAGACCAAATGCAAAAGAGGGTAAGGATCCCCAAACAAATCATTGAGATGTATAAAGATGAATTATGTTTCATGGTTGATATAGACCACACCTATAGCAAGCCTGCTATACTGAGGACAACATGGCTTCAACCATTATAATATGAGATAAACATTGATCTTGCATCTAAAGCAATTGATGCCTTGTTAAATGAGCCACTAGATAAGAAACAACCCAAGTTTGGAACATATGAGGAGGCCAAAACAAGAATAAAATTTTGCCTAGTTGTTAAGAAAATTTTCAAGAAAAAGGACAAAATGGTAATGAAACTCAAGAAGATACTGTCGGCAACAGAGGAAGAAACCGAGCAGGAGGAAAAAATTGAAAAGGAGGAAGAAACTGAAGGATAGCTAACTATCGGTAAAGCTGAAGAAAAGAATGACTCCAAGGCCACAGAGTCAGATTTGCCACCTCCTCCACCAACTAAGAAGCCAAGGACCACAACTAATTCTAGAACAAGAAGCCAAACATCTAAGGATTCAGCTCCTTCAGCTTTGAAGAAAGAAAAGGTAAGAACATACAAGAGGAAAACAACCACACTAAAGAGAGGGAAAAAAAAGAGTAAGAAAGCTCATCAGAACCCAAGAATATATTGAAGACACTGAGAAAGATGAAGCTGTAGAGACAGAAAATGTCAAGGTTAAAGCTCCAGAAACTATTGATGACATTTGTAAATCTATTGCAAATTCAGGATCTATTACAGATTCTAAGATTAGAAGATGGTTGAAACTAGATCCAAAAGATCAGAACAAAGTTGAAGATGCCATCATAGAAAAAATGTACAAGTTCAAATATGTACCAATTCAATTTGAAAGAAATAATGTACCAAGGGAACTCTTGGATAGACTATACTCTAGATAGATATTTTATTTGAAGAGTGAGAAGGAAATAAGAGAAAGAGTACTTATTACTCTCATGCCTTATGAATCCAAGAAGGAAGAAATGGATGAGATGATGGAGAAACACATAAAGGAGTTCTCACCAAAGTTGAGAGCCTATAAATTTCTCGAAGGAAAGCTTATAGAGCTTGAACAAGAGAGCCATAAGAAATGGTGTAAAATTCTAAACAGACCTATTGAGGAAGAAAGCTCCAAGAAAGACCTACAAAAATAAGACGTTGAAAAGGAAACTCAAGAATAGATCTTAATAAAAGATACAAAAGATGAAATATCTATTGAGTTAGACAAGGAAGAAGAAGACACAATCGACAAAAAAAATATGGATGTTGCAGATGAGTCATGGCCTAACACTACAAAGAACAACATTGTGGATAACACTATAATTGACATTACTGATGATCCAGCAGAGGAATTTAATAAAGATGAATATGTCAATGTTACAAATGACACAACCGATGAGAAGTACACAATAGTTGATACTGCATAGGTGAACATACCTAGCAACATGCCAATATTGATACAAGCTATCAATATTCTACAAAAAAATAGACAATTCACCTGAAAAAGACACTCCTAAGGATGCAGGGGAAGAAGAAAAGAAAGAATACATCGATGATCAGAAGGACATCAGAGACACTCCCACAGTAACCAATACTGATAAGGTTACATGAGGAGATTCAAAACAAATAGATGTAGATACAATAGAGAAATATGCACAAGGAAAGAGTAATGAAGCTAAGGACACTGATGAAGGAGATAAACCTAAAAATGGCACTCCTGAGGAAACCGACAAAGGTGCTACCGACAATGTGAAGGTGAATGTGGATACATCTATAGACACCCAACAAGTTGAAACTAATTCAAAGCAACAAAAAGAAGCACACCAGGTAACTTCATCAAGCACAACTGAGAAGCCCGAGAAATATGCAATGGTTTTACATTCAAGTGAAACAAAAAAGAAGAAGAAGAAATCAAAGAAGAATAAGTTGGAAGTCACCTTGGATGAAATTATTGAGATGTACCAAAATGTGACCCAACAACACTTGATTATGAAGCATTACAAGAATACGGTGAAATATGCCAAAGAAAGGCATTACAGGAGAAGCTCAGGAAACAACACCGAGACTCAATGGTACTGGAAACAACTAGGGACATCTTGCACTAGATTGTACCTGATATTGATATTGATCAGAATAAGCCAATTCTTGATCAATTAACCACTCTCACTGAAGTAATAAAAACACAAAATATTGATGCAGAGAAGGCAATTGAAGAGAGAGCTGAGCAGAAGTACCAGCAGAAGCTAATTGAGAACATGAGCCAAGAAGTGGTAGTTGACAAGGTAAACCTATCAGAATTCATTACTAAATTAGACCCTATTATAACTGACTCTATTTCCTTGATTCAACAACTAAGCACATTGGAAAAGTTTACTAAAGAGAATAGTGACAACATAGAAAAGTTAGATACAGATCTAGCTAACAATGCTAATAGCTTAACCACCGATGGAGACAATGCAATTAAGTTGCATTATGAGAAGATCATTGAAGTAAAGAGATTAAAGCAGGAACTGTGGGAAGCAGAGACACACTTCAGGGAAGAAGTCACTGAGCTCCAAGCTCAACTTCTACCGAACCTTACACTACTTCAACAACACATCAGTTCAACATGCCAACTGATAGAGACCCATAGAAGTTTGTAGTAAACAACATCTATGATATGCACTCAAAGATCACACTCAAGCACATGACTCTAGAGAACTTAAAGGAGAAATGGGAGAAAATGATGGAAGACGTGAAGTCTTCACCCTCCCACATTTTTGATAAGCTCTAAGGTATAGACCTTTTCCCTTAATATCAAAAAAGTGGGAAAATGATATGTATTCATATGGGAAAATGATATGTATATGTATATTCATATGGGGAAAATCATATGTACAGATATACCTTCATATGGGGAAAATTATATGTATAGATATACTGACATATACATAGGGGGAGTCATTAAATGACTAAGGATTATATATGTCGTATACACTTAACATTTTCTTAGTATTTTGCACATATCACTTTTTGATACTAATGTCAAAGGGGGAGATTGATGACATTAATTTTCCATTACTCTGCAAATAACACTTTCGGTAAGCATACACCGAAAGATAGGACAAGAGAATAATGAAAATCAGATACATAGAGATCACCGAAAATGACTAAGTACAAAGAGAACTGACGACACAACTTTGTGTGTACACCGAAATTGCAAACTGAGAGATAGTTAAAGAGCAAACCGACAGAACAAAACTAAAAGACAGTCAACTGATTTCAAAAGCATAACCAACTGACAGAAACCAAGAGTCAGTTGCAGCCCACAAAAAGTGGATCTGACTTCCACTCAAATAAAGCAGTCTTATTCTATTTATGGAATCTTGATTTTTTTTAAATCCATTTCTTTAGGGACAAGAAACATGAATGTAAGTGCTTTAATCAGTCTAACTAATTTAAAACACATAGACTAGGAGATCAAGGTAAAAGTTGTAAACCCGATCTTAGATTTAACATTATTTTTTGTGAAACTTGACGATGTCGATCCATCTTATGAATAGATGATGCAATCATTCATTATACATGTGTGAATATAGAAGAGATGATGAATGAAGCCTATGAGAACATCTATGGATCAGATTGAAAGTTTCAAGTACAAGAACAACAAAAGGTGAATTTGGTTAGCGAGAACCAAGAACAAAGGCTAATGAGAATCAAAGTTATTACTCAATCACATTAGGTGATAATCTTATTCATGTAAACTTAAATTGATCTGTATCAGCAATAGGATATTACATTTACCATGTCAAATTGTAATTTTCTATCATTCTAACAAGTGGAGAAAACTGTAAAAATCCTTTCAAGGAAGGTGGATTTAAAAATCCAACTACAAATCTCTTAAGTGCACACTCAATAGTGTTGCTAAAGCTCTTAACCGAGTAGACTTTAACAGGTCTCCGCAGATACTCTTAACCGGGTAGATCATGAGAAGTGATAAAATTGTAAGCCTTAACCGGCCCCTTCCAATTTGTAGATAGTGAAGATGTTGTGGGTGTCATCCCCACCTTAGTTTTTACTTCCTAACAGGAGTTTTCTATGATATCATATCTTGTGTTATGTGTCAATTACTTTCATGAATGTTTCTATGAATGTTCACATGTATGTTAATGTTATGAATTGATATAACTCACATCAAGATAGTATAGATCAGATGAATGGATATAGAATTGATTACACAAAGGTTAATTGATTAAAGGATACAAAAGTTTTAGAGGTACTGATTCACCCCTCCCCTCTCAATACACACTTCCCATTAATTCCAACAAAAATAAATTATATTATGTTTTATTATTTATAAGCAATATCTGGTTATTAGACTTGTTAGTTTAGGAATTGATATAAATTCTTTACATATTTATATTATAGTTGAATTTAGTCGCGTTAAATTTTTTGATTTGATTTTTTTAGTCTTTAATTAGATTTAGTGATTTCAATATTAGATATACATAATTTTTTTTTAAATATTAGATTTGGATAATTTGCTTAAAATTATTAGATTGACTAGATGTAGATAATTTATTTTAAATATTAGACTGATTAGATTTAGATAATCTATTTTAAGTATTATATTTATTAGATTTAAGTAAAAAAATTAAATGTTAGATTTATTTGGTTTAGATAATTTGTTTTAAATATTAGAATTAGTAATTTCAATATTATAATTTTTTTATATTATTTTTTGTATATTTTAATACATTAATTTAAATATAGATTAAATGTGGAGGGAAATGCCACCATATTAATGAGCATTTCAATATAGTGATTTAAATAGTTAGTTTCATTAAGTAGTTTGATTTACAAATGCATATATTAATTTTCATATAGTTGGTTCCTAGGTTAAGTTACTTTTTTGGGATACACTGCAAATTAATGTTACTTCTTAGGGATTGTATTATATAAATTTCTATTTAAATTTTGAAATGTTTTTTTTGTTTGTGATCATACATAAGGCTGCAAAATGGAAGTACACATGGGAATGAGAGTGGAAGTTAGTTGTGACAAGGACGGTTTTCAAGGTACTTGGTTCCAAGGAACCATAATAGGGATAGTTAAAAATAGTGAAAACCCCAAGTATTTTGTCTGATACGATCATTTCATCACTAATGAATGGGATAGGGAACCCATTGTAGAAGAAATATTTATAGATTATATGAGTCTTATTCCACCTCTATGTAGGTTTCCTAAATATATACCACCCAGATATTGTGTTGAGGCATTAGACAATGATTGTTGGTGGAGGGGTGTCATCTTTGATAGATTTGTGTCACCTTTTAGTCACCAAGAGTTTTTTGAAGTATATTTCCCTGAAACGTGTACTCTTCAATTGTATTCACATGCACAATTACGTTGTTGGAAGAAATAGATTTTAGGATGATGGACCCTAGCAATGTGGAACTGAAGAGTTAAGAATTAGTTTTTGTTTTGAGATCCACTACATGTGATAGGGGGATCATATCTTTTTCGGTATCATTATTTTGTATTGCAAATAATAGATAATGTAATCTCATGTTTCTGAAAAATGGCCTTTTAGACCATTCTATTATCATATTGTATCCTCTATTGTTATAAAATATTCATTTTTGTAATGTTACAAAATATTGGCTCTCATTCTCTCCATGTTTTTATAATGATCATTATTTATTTACTCTATTTGTTTTTCTAATCTAATTTTGTTGTTATACATTTTTGTGTTCATGTATAATATGTATTTAAATGTTACACAATTTTTTTTTATAAATTAACATGCTTTATTAATAATAAACATATACAATTTTGAATTCAACAAATTGTTAACTTAGTCTCAACAACAATGCAATCATATATATATATATATATATATATATATAAGATTTAAAAATGAATATATAAGTTTTCAAAATAATTTAATATGCTTATATATTAATTTCTAACTATAATACCTGGGTTTTTCACTATTTTGAGCTATCCCTATTTAAGTTACTAACTTTAGCATTCTTTCATACTAGCTATGTTGAAACCAAGGTTGAACTTTGAATCAGAGGAGGCAAGAATAGAATATCAAAGATAATATCAAAGAGAGAGTTGTAAACGTCAACAAGAACAAATGACATAAAATCAAACAGAACAACATAGAATAACACACATGATGAACTATAACTGATTGAATGTTTGAAGATGTTAAGTTGATGATCACAGTGACATAAGAAAGTTAATGCAAGACATTAAATCAGTTAATGTATTGTATTGTCATTTATGTCAACTTGATATAATCTGTATGGTCATGGACATATTGCTAAAGACTTCAAAGAACTGATGAATCAAAGGCTATGCTATCAGTAATGCATATAAGTCAAGTATTCACAAAGTGACTGTATACACTGACGAAGTGCACACCGACAGACAGAGTAAAAGAGAAAATTCATAGTGTTATTGAATGAGAAAATGCACAACATTACCAATGAGAAAAGTCATAGTGTTACCCGACGATCAAAGCACAAAGTAACCCGATAGAAAAAATTACAGCATTGCCTGATGGACGAAGATTTTGAAGACAACTAAAGTCACACCGACGGAATAGTCAGTTATCACGGATGACTAACTGAAGTATTGACCAATAGAATAGAGAGTTCAAAAATGATAAAATGCTTAGCTATCAAGAGCTAAAAATAGACTTAACTGATACTTATGATTGTTTTAATCAACAAGATAAAGCTAGATATAAGTAAAGGATTTAAAGTTTCTTTGTCCATTTGGCAAGAAGATCTCAACAAGATAAAACTGGAGTTTTGATTTTAAATCTAATTGGCAAGAATTGTGGATCACGCCAAGATCAAGAAAGCCAATAAACGACGAAATCATGTCTATATAAGAGACAAGCTTATTCATTATGAATAAAGGGAGTGACAAGAGAATAGATGCTGAAGAGATTCTAAAGGAGAAGAAAGTCTTCATTCAGACCTAATCAATCAGGCTGAGGAAAGAGCTAAATTCTACGGACACTGATGAACAGTGATACAACATGATAGAGAAAAATAGTGTGGAGTAAAGGTATTGAATTGATAATATTGATCAGAAAGGTAATGCACTTAAAATAGATCTAAAAATATACAATTCAAGTTATATATGTGAACAGATCAATTTAATATTTCATTTTAACCATTGAAGCATCAAGTCTCTTAATCGAGTAGGACTTAAAAGTCTTTTTTAATTCAAATACATCCCAAGGAGTATCAAAAAGTTTGATCATACAAAGTAGCATTGGATATGCCCGATACTTATTGATAGGACAAGTGAGTGTTTGATCAAGGATGGTAGCATTAGATGCTAGATACTAAGTGACAAACTATCTATTTAAATCCTCCAACAAGGTCACACCTAACAGTGTGTTTGTAACCTTTAACAGGGTTTGCTCTTAACCGAGTTCACTTTAGAAGAGTGAAAATTTGGGGTACCGGTCCTAGTAGTTTTTCCCTTAATAGGGTTTCCTCATTAAAAATCCATGTGTTAATGTGTCTACGAGTCATTACTTTATTATTTTACATTTTACTTAAATAAATATGGATTGATCAGTATACACTAGTTATTTACTGTGTTTCGGTAAATAGAAGGACTGCTTATCGGTAAACATGCAGAAGAAGGTTTTACAAAACATTCTAATAAGTATTAATTTATTATAAGTATTTCAAGGCATTCATATTACAGGACTAAAGATAACTAGAGGCTTAAAAGTGGTACTAAGTTTTAAAGGGTTGATTTAAGGATTAATTTTTGGGGCCACTGATTCACCCCCCTCTCAGTTATTACTAACAACACAATCAAGTTGCTAGATGAAGCTCTACTACAAAAAGGGTTGAAGTAATAGTGGAACAATTGGAAATTAAAAATAGAGATGAAATAAATGTAGAAATAAACAACCATCAAAGAATCTCTGAACAAAACCTTCCTCTTCAAAATGAGAAAAGACGTGAAGGGAAACGAGGGGATCCCTAACCAAGTGAGGGGTATAACCATCCACCTAATATAAACATTCATGTGGATGTTGAAAATGAAAATTATGCATCCATAGAACGTGTTCTAGAAACACCACAACATGAAAATCAAGTAAAAATTAATGTTCATGTGGAAGGTACTATGGAAAATATGAAAAACCCAAACGGTATGCTTCAGTATGAATTTAGAAGATTTCAAATATAGTTTACACATACGATAAATAGTTTAAAGAGTCCAAATATGTGTCATGTTTGTCAAGAATCATATCTTGGAATGAAATTATTTCACACCTTTGAAGGTCCTATATGCAACAGGTGTCGACAGGAGAGAGGAACTCATAGATTTTCTTCTTCAAACAATATGGATCCTGGATCTCAATCAGAAGAGATTGCAAATTTGACTCAAGTTGAAGAGATGCTGATTGCATGTGTCAGCCCTATATTGCAATTTACACATGAAACTGGTGGTCAATATAAGTACAAAGGACTCACTATAAGTTTCCCCCAACATGTAGAACAAGTATCCAAAGTTTTTCAACATACAATTGACCATTTTCCAATCATTTTTGTTCACAAAAGGGATCAACATGACATGCATTATAAATTTACTATAAATAGGGATCGTGTGTACATAGAATTGAAATACCAATTATACCATGACCCATTTTATTTATATGTTAGAATTAATGAAGCTTCTCTCAATGAATTGCCAAGAAATTCTGATGAGAATGTTTTTAATAGATTGAAGACAGTGCACATGGAGTTTGATTTTGATGCAAACGAAGTCATTTTTGTGGGTCCAGTTATGGAGACAGATGAAGGTAATATAATTGAGCACACACCATCTATGGTTTAAAACCTACCTAATTCTCAAAGAGAAATGAAATTAATCCATGCCTGGGTTATCAATCCCGATATAATTCTAACTGCATTAATTGAATGGACATCTATAGGTGCATCACCTATGAACGATATGTGACATTGAGATTTTTAGATATGACATTTCCAACTTTGTTTCCTAATGGAAGATGTGATTGGTTAGAGCCAAGAATGAGGTGAGTTCATCTTCATGAATTTTTCAAGCATTTTTTGCGGTATATGGATCATTGCTTTTGTAAACACTCAAGGTTTATGGTGCAGGAGCACACCTAGGCTAACCTCCATAGTTAGTATGTTTTGGCTTGTACTTGACATAGGCCAAGTCACAATAGCTAGGTTTTTTTTGAGACCTTAGAAGGTCATTGCAATGTGGGCTAGGCAAGTTAGTCATTAGGACTAAGGTCACCAAATTAGCCATTGTTAGTAGTTTTTAAATTCTTAGTGTTAAGAGTTTGAGTTGGAGTCTTTAATGTGTCTTAAACACATTCATGATGTCACAGAGATTCCATATGGTCATAAATGGTCTCGGATCCTTGAAATGAAGAGGTTAGAGGTCCTAAAATTCAGGAAGGAGGCATAATGGCAAAGATGCCAAAAGTTGCTAAAATGTTGCTATGCCAACATTTGCAATCATTGCAAATGTTGCATGCAACTCGATTATCTTTGGATCCCCTTATGAATAGGAAGTGGGAATCAACCAACATCCCCTATAATCATGGAGATGACATCTAATGTGACCCAAGACTCAAACCAAGAGAGGAGTCATAGATTGTAACAAGATTTGAATAGTGATATAGCTCTGCAACTTTGTGTATTTAGGAATCCCGAGCATTTTGTTATGACAGTCATATGTAATGGATTGAAAGACTGAAACTCATTGTTGTTCTGTGTTCCTAGGATAGTTTGAAGCATCTTTCATTCAATAATCTAGTTTTTTAGAGGTAGTGTAAGGTCTTAGATAAAATATTTTGTGTTTTGTGTGTTCACTAGTCCTGTCCTAACCAGTCAATCGAATCATGGCTCCCCCATGAAATATAACCATGGGATATTCCTAAGGATAGATGGAAATGTTAGGGGAGTTGATGGTCTATATGTATGTAGAGTTAGGAGTCAGGGAAAGTTGATTTTCTATTTTTAGTTCCAAGCCCTAGGCGAGCATGCATTGTCCAGTTAGTGGTTTGGAGGTGAAACAGTGAGCATTCTTATGCAGGATAGTGAATTAATGTACAGACTAAGTGTATTTTTAGT
Organism: Thuja plicata; assembly: GCA_018584345.1. Classification (NCBI taxonomy): domain Eukaryota; kingdom Viridiplantae; phylum Streptophyta; class Pinopsida; order Cupressales; family Cupressaceae; genus Thuja; species Thuja plicata. The sequence goes on along the minus strand of MU227691.1, from coordinate 3,890,141 downwards.
TAGGGCATAGTCATATCTTGACATTCTAGGAGGTTCAAGTTTTTATCAATCCAATTGGTCAAGTTTTGAGCAAGTTTTGCATTGTGTTGCAGACTATCCTAGAAATTAGGCCTATTAGCCCTATTGATCCTAGTTTGTAGGAAACCCTATGTATGGAGGACTTCTGAAACTAAAACCTTCAAAATATCTTGTAAAGTGATAGAGGGTATCTAAATGTGTGATTGGTTTTTCAACTTCTTTGGGAAAGTTTTGAAAGAAGTGGGAAAAACACATTGTAAAAGGCTACAAGGAATAGGTCTCAATTAGGCTTCCAAGTGATTGAATCCTTGAACCCGGTAAAGACCAAGTTGAAGATCCTAGTAAATGATTTCAAATGACAAGGAGATGAACATTTTCAAGTGGATAGATGTCCCTACAATTAATCATGAATGTTAGAGTGGAATTGGCACTTAGATCCTTCTAGGTGTAGTGGGAAAAGTGAAGATTTGAACTAACTAAAAGGTGTTAGTCTTTCAAGGTGAAGCAAATGAGTTGAGAACTCTTAGAGGAGAGTTGGAATTGGACTTAGTTAATCATCTAAGCCAATTAGAACCTAGAGGAGATTAGGTTCCTAGAAGAGACAAGTCAAGGTCTCTTAGTTGAAGTGCTAGCAAGCCTTGGAACACTCACATCATATTGGTATCAAAGCTTGATTGAGATGAGGCTTGTGGTGGATGTTTCAGCCTACTAAACCAATTGGAGAGAATACACCATTTGGATAAGTAGAAGACAAAGCCATGGTGACTAACGCTGAGTTAGCTAAAAAGGTGGATGAGCAAGAAGAATACAACAAGTTGTTAAGAGAAAGGTTGTCTCAAATGGAACAACTCTTGGGAGAAGTCCAAGATAAAGCTGAGAAGATGAAAGATAAGATAGATCAGAAAGAAGAAGAAGAAGCAAGGGAAAAGGGAGTGAATGTAGAAGAGGAAGTTCCAACCCCTGACCCTATCAGTGATCAAGAACCCTTCTTAAAGGCATTGAAGGCTTTAAGTGGCAAAGCTTTAGAGGGTGTACCACTTTTTAGTGGAAAAATGGATCTAGATTCAGTTGTGGATTGGATTGACAGCATACAGAACCATTTCAAATGTGATGGTATCACAGAGGCCCAAAAAGTGAGTGTGGCCAAGTCAAGGTTGAGAGGATCAACTCTCACATGGTGGAAGTTTGTTCAAACTGAAAGGGAGAAAGAAGGAAAGAGTCCTATAGTCTCATGGAAGGGGATGGTGACTAAGTTCAAGAAAACTTACCTACCTGATGATTATGAGGTTTAGATGCATAGGAGAAGACACAATCTTAGACAAAAATATTTGGATGTCCAAGCATACACCGAAGAGTTCCAAAAGTTGTGCTTAAGGTCACAAGTGGTGGAGGATGAAAGCATCAAGCCAGCTAGATACTTGAATGGACTCAAATGGTCTATTCAAGAAGACATGAGTCTTGTGAACTTCAAAACCATTCACCAATGTTATCAAATGGCCTTGAAGATAGAGGAGAAAGGAAAAAGAAAGCAAGAGAAAACCTCCAAAGGAAGAGGTAGAGGAAGGGATAGTAGAGGATCAAGAGGTGGCTATGGTGGAAGAAGTTTAGAATTGAGGACACAAGGAGAATTCAAGTACACTGAGTAGCAAGAGGGAAGTTCTAGTAGAGGTGGAAGAGGAAGGAACTCAATTTTCAGAGGTAGAAGTGGTGGACAAGGAAGAGGGAATTACTTTGCCAATATGAAATTTTATCATTGCAACCAAATGGGACACCCTGCCTATAGGTTTCCAGAGAAGGGTAGTACTTCTCAAGGATGTAACAAGAGAACTAATTTAGTTCATGAAGAGACAAATGCAGTAGAGACACACTCTGAGGTACCACTAAATTCCAAAGAAGGTGAGAACCTCATGATGAGGAGAACACTGATCAAGGAGCCAATCAAGGAGGAGCCAAGACAAAGAAGGTCCTTATTTAGGATCAAATGTAAGGTGATGGGAAAAGTATTTACAGTCATTGTAGACTCATAGTCTACTGAAAATATTGTGTCAGAAGAAGTAGTCAACAAGTTAGGCATGACAAGGATACCTCATACCCATCCTTACAACGTCACATGGCTCAATAAGGGACAACAAGTCTTAGTCAATGAGAAAGCATGGGTAGAGTTCTCTATAGGGAGATATAAGGACAAGGTTCTATGTGATGTGCTACCCATGGATGAATTTCACTTGCTCCTAGGTAGGCCATGGAAATTTTACTACCAAGCTATCCATGATAGAGTGAAGAACTCCTATATATTCAAGAAGGATAAAGTGACTTTCAAAATCCAATCATTGTTAGAAGATGTTGATGTGAAGACAACAGGTCCTAATGTGCTTATGGTGAGTGAAAAGGAATTCACAGAAGCCGTGGAATAAGCAGAAGGAGTTGGCTATGCATTGGTGCGAAGACCAAGAAAAAAGAATGAAGAAAAAGGAGACAATAAATCAGAGATACCTAAGGAGATACAAAGTATGTTGCAGACTTATGAAGGCATAGTAAGTGATGGACAACCATCAGCATTACCCACTACAAGAGCCATAAGTCATAGGATAGACTTCATACCCAGAGCTACCCTACCTAATAAGGCAACCTACAAGATGACACCTCAACAAAATGAGCACTAGTATAAAAACAACAATATATGACCAAATAAACTACCAAAAATTGTAGATAAATGACCAAATTTGGTCACGTGATGAGTGATAGTTTATTGTCGGTCATTTATCTCGCGACCAAATTTATGACTAAACTATTTAAGTCATTTATTTGGTCATTTATTTAGTCATTTATTTGGTCATTTATTTGGTGATTAATTTGGTGAATTATTTAGTCATTTATTTGGTCATTGATTTAGTCGTTTATTTGGTCATTAAATTAGTCATTTATTTAGTCATATATTTAGTCATATTAGGGCATAATGGAATCGAACCACCATCCTCCTACTTGTAAAGTAGGTGCTCTTCCATTGAGCTAGTACCCTTTAAAGAATAATCATACCATGTATACTAGTACTTTCTATTAAACATGATTTCAAGTTTTTCCATCTATAGTTCAAGGGTTATGATAGTAAATGGTTATGATAGTAAATGGGTCATTTTAAACTTTTGTTGTGTGCACTATGCACTAGATGACATAAGAAGGGTAACCAAGGAAAGGAAGCTCCAAAACTCTAGCAAGGAATGAAAGGAAGGCATAACCAGATGGACAAGTCTGAAAGTCTGGCATAAAAGGGACAAAGGGAAGATCATACTTAGATATAAAGACATGTCAAGATGAGGAGCTTCAAAACTCATATGGCTAGCAAGAACTTAAAACACTGGACACACCCTAACACTTAAGAGACTTCAAGGACCTAAGAGAGACATAGGGGGAGAGAAGAGGGAGAAACTTTGTGATTTGTGAGCAATGGAAGTTTGGAAGTGATCCAGAAACTATCCCTCTAGGAAAAGTGTTGCCCCAGGGTTAGGATCAAAACCAAGTGACTGCCTCCATAGGTTCTTTGGGGAATTTTTCCAAAATGAGAAAAATAGTGCCCAAAATTGACAGGTGGACAACACTGTCAAGTAGGACAGTTTGGAGTTCTGAAAAGAATAGGGCCAAGTTTATGTTTTGGTTGGGTTGTAAGATGAAAAAATATTGTAATTGACATGTGGGAGAAGTAAAAAGGCCTAGGTAAGAGACTAGTGTGGTTTTGTGTGAGGAAGGTACACTGGGTACACATGGGTGCATCACC
>MU227691.1:3871768-3886301 GCA_018584345.1 Thuja plicata | reverse complement strand
TATTGTAATTGACATGTGGGAGAAGTAAAAAGGCCTAGGTAAGAGACTAGTGTGGTTTTGTGTGAGGAAGGTACACTGGGTACACATGGGTGCATCACCACTGGAGAGCATGAAACAATGAACAACTCAGTGAGGAGTTATGGGGATACCATGTTGATGAGTTGGTGAGTAAATTTTGAGCTCTTGAAGGTGTAGGAGTCAGAGGACTTACTTTACTAGACTTTGTTTTGAAGATCAAGTCCTTTGACTCCTATTGCTTGGAGTATCCCCACCAAATCTCTACACCTTCAAGTGCTCAAAATCTACTCATCAACATGGTATCCCCATAAATCCTCACTAAGTTGTTCATTGTTTCATTCTCTCCAATGGTGATGCACCCAAGTGTACCCAGTGTACCTTCCTCACACAAAACCACACCAGTCTCTTACCTAGGCCTTTGGAATTCTCCCACATGTCAATTACAACATTTTGACATCTTAAAACCCAACCAAAACACAAACTTGGCCCTATTCTTTTAAGATTGACAATGGAGAAACACTAGTTATGATTAGAAACTTTGAAATGACACAAGAGAAAAGAGCACTACTAAACTGGAAGCACACCTGCCTCCACTAAAACTAACTTTTTAATAATATTAGGTATGGAGAAATGAATGAGGAACTATTCAGTGGGATTATTGACTGGGTAACTCAGACAGAGTGTTGTAGACCAATAAATGGTACAAAGGAGGACAAAGAGGAACCAGGTGTGCAAAAGGAAGTGCCAATCTTGCTTTAAGAGATATAAACAGTTCAAAATTAGTTTCAACTTTCAAGCCTTAAAGGGCCACTTTTAATATTTGGTCAGATATGTTGAAAATCTCAGAGACACTTGTAGAGATATTATTGTGTGCAACCAACTTGATCTCCTTCCTAGTGCTGAAACAATAAGAGCAATGCACACCTTAGCAAAGAAGCAAGAAACATAGTCTCATATTGCAGTGATAGAAAGAAAAGTTTGTCATAGATGCATAGACAATGGAAAGTGGTGCTTGACAACATTGGTGTCAATACCATCACAAAATTAAGATACAATGATATATGAATTTTTTTTACAAGAAAGTGAAAGTAATGGTTAGTGTTGAGCATATATATATTGTTACATCAAAACTTATGCTTTGTTCTAAATTTTTTATCTCTTTGTTTAGTTCACCTACTATCATGGAGAGAGAGAGAGAGAGAGAGAGAGAGAGAGAGAGAGAGCACAAATTGACATTGTTACATGGTCAATGTTGTCATGGTTAGATATTCAATGTGAAAAATGTGTCTAAGTGATCAGAATCATGATATCTAATAGAGGCACATAGGACATGACGTAATGCAACAAAATGATGCAGAGGCAATAGGATTCACACTTCAACAACTTGACTATACTTTATTTTATTTATTCTTATGATTTAATGATTAATCCTAATTATGATGATAATAGGTGATGTGTGAGGAAAGAGATGACATGATAAACATAAATCTCATGTGTAAATGGGAAAGGAAGAGCCCGTGATCTTTCACTTTTCTGATTGGTGTCTAGAAACTTGTGGGATATTTTTGTGACTATCTGAGGGTTGGAATAGGAGATGCTGAGACTATCCTATTGTACAAGTGAATGTTATCAGAAATCTTAGTGAAACCCAAACTGTTGTACAGGTCCAGAAGTGCTTACTAAAGTGCCATACCATATTGACATCCAACTGGGGTGTTGTGCATGATTGGAGATTTCCATACAGGTCTACATACCCAATGAAGGTGTTGTAGCAGTCATAGAACACATCAGAACTGAATCATATGAGTTTGGAGGTGACTATGGTCTGTCGTGCCAGCATAGAGTGAACCATAACAGCAGCTAAGAGTGATGTGCATCCTTAGGAGTACACTTGTTGTTGATATATTCTAAGGACCATGACACTGATTGCAAGGTATGCAAAAAAATGGAATTGTTGAAAAGGCTTTAGAAACTTTCAAGAAAATGCAATTGGCAGGTATAAAGCCAAATTCCACAACATTTACCAACATCCTCTCTACCTGTGCTAAAATGGGAGCTTTAGAATAGGGCATGGACATTCATTAGAGAATAATGGAAGAGAATTTTTTTTCAGATATTTGGAAATGATATGGTAGAAATGTATGTAAAATGTGGAATAATAGTCAAGGCATGTGAAATCCTTGCGAGTTGCCATGTTTTGTGGTGCAGAGGGGGTAGTGGACCTGACCAAACTCACTAGGGAGCTTGTATGCTCCTGATTTTTTTGGTAAGAACACTCAAAAATCTTCATCAAAAGGGACCCTAACCCAGACTCCTTGTATGATAAGACCTATTTGTGGTATTCTCCTTTATAAAGATCCACCATCCCCATTATTGATCATAAACTGATCATATCAACATTCCTTTTTTAGATTGTCCAATCCCAACCTCTATGGACACCTAGACCCTTCCTTGGGTCAAAACTTGACTTAGGCTCCAAATACCTTATAAAATAGAAACCCTTCTTATTCTTTACCCTTAAAGACTCCCCAATCTCAACCCTCACTATACTTGTGTCTCAAACCCCATGACAATATCTCACTGTCATTCCTATCAGCATTACTCATGACGATTACTCATCCCATTCATTATAATAGTCATGTTAAACAAACCTATAATATGTTTCCCCTTCTTCCTACCATGTAAGAAACTTTAAAAAAACTCTAAGGCTCTTCCCACACCCACTCCTATCCTTGAATCAATATGCATCAACATTCATTAATTAAAACAACTAATGTTACCTTATTGTCCTACTATGACTGTTTGACCAATCCCGCAACTTTCTTTGATTCAACCCTCCCATTTGGATTCTTTGTCACCTCAGAGACTTTGCACACATCAAACACTCCTTCAATCATCTAGTATAATTTATGGTTAAATTTTCCAATGTATCTTTAGGTCAGAGTTGATAACCAATAAGATGGTCATATGGATTTCTGCCAACACACAATTCTAACATGGAATAAGCACAGGTCCTTGGAAAATAAGAAAACTATGAAACCACTATCTAAGTACTACTGCTACAGAAAATTTATGGTCCCTGGATGGCATTGGCTGGAGTATTCAAAAATTCATTTTCCCATACTCGCAAGACTATGGCTCTATGGTGGTCTAATGATAAGGTAATAGAAATAAAAAAACTTAGAAACTAAAGTTGTTTACCGCAACATATTAAATGAGAATATCATACAAAATGTTTTATAGAAATTATAGAACACAGAAAGATGAGCATAAGATACAATCTACCAAATCAAATCTTTCCTTCCCCAAAATAGGAGCCATACCCATGATAATAGAAGCCAAGGTAGAATGGACATGCTGTGAAGAATCTGTTGACAAGTCATGTCAAGAAAAATCTAACTTCATGAAAAACTAAACAATAGAAGTGAAAGTATAACAATTTTTAAAATAACCATAAAGATTTCTGATGAAAGTATAGCTTGTACAAATCAAATTACCTTCACACAAGGAAGTATGTGTTGGATTGCAAGCTGAGGATTCAATATTCTAAAAAACTTGGTCACCTTTCTTGCAGCTACAATACAAAAAATAATGTTAGTCTTAAAAGAATAAGAAATGACAAATCTTAAACCTATCCATAACATTTGACAATGTGTTATTTTTTTAGAGGATAAAATGTAGTTTCAAAGGAGGATGTGATAATAACATGTACAGTTTATTTAGTATCCATTTTTCAATCAAGATATCATTAAAATAATAACAGTCATGTCAATATTTTTGAAGACAGGAGTACAAACATTTATTGTTTAAAATATAATGGATCAACAACAGGTGACCAATCAATAATATCATAACAATTGACAATAATCATTCAATGCAGAAGTGTATATTTTTACATTGAAAAAACAAAGGATATACATAAGCTTCAATGTTGAAAAAGGTCATGGTGTTCTCAACATTGATTAAGGTGTTATAAATGTATGTAAATCAAATATTAAATGCTATATGGCTATGAAAAAGGTACTTATAAGATCAATCTGACAATCACCATACATATAAATGGTAAATTATGTCCATTGTAATGGTATAGGAAGCAAATCATGATAATAACGTATGATAAAAGGTGCCAAAGATATCGTAGTGTGGAGATCAAAATAAAGTATCATGGAAAACAACATGGTATTAAATCTATAGGGGAGCTTGAGTTCAGTATGGAATAGTTTGGGAGATTGCAGTAATGTAAATATTGTGAATGTTTTGTCAAGTACAAAGTGCATCCAGATTTAGAAAGACAAAATAGATATTATTTTACAGGTCTGATTTTACAGGTCCATCCTCATCCTCCTATCCATCAATGAGGTGGACAAGATATTATTTTACAATCAAATATTAACTTCATTATCATTTCCCTCCTCAACTGTGAATAGTTTATTCTGAAACCATTTAGTATTACTGTAAGCTCAATGACTACAAACTCAAGAAAGATGCACAAAGCAATAAAGAAACTAAAAGGATTGGAAAATTTCAATATACCCATTTTGGGTGGTAAATAATTCAAGGTGCTGCAAATGGTATGCCTTTTCTTAAAGATATGCATAGAAAGTCCAAAGTTGACAATCTTCAGTTCACCCTGGAATTCATTACTTCAAAAAAACCAGCAAGTTTTATAGACAGTTCAACTTTCAAGTCCAAATTAGTTAGTGACACAAACCACTACATTCAATGAAGAAGTTTATAGTCAGAATGATGAAAGGGTTTTGTCTATATGGAATATGTTTAATCATGAATATAAACATTAGAAAGCACCTTAAGACCAACCAAAATATTTTTTCTTGATGTCAAAGGTGTATCACATACTTTTCATGGCAGTAAAACAAAGGCTGTGCCATGGATACAACATACTATGAAAAAAAAAAAGTTGGATTCTGCACCAGGCCTAATCACAATAGAAAACTAACATAGGTTTAAGAGATAATAAACTAATGTGCCTTCCAATGGAGGCCCACCATAATGTAGCTAGATGCAAAACTTTTGGAATTGCCTATGTACTTCCTATGTAAGTGATGATTCCATAGATGAAAAATCTAGGTATACGAGGTTGCAAATCTAGACTGTCTAGAGAGTTCCTTTCTGATATGATTGATGTTCTATGGAACTTAAAGTTCATATGCATGCTTTAAGACCAAGTTGACCTACACTAGCTGCGTATTTCTCACTGAACAATCTACAGTGTTGAAGCTCTCTATGCAGTTGGCTCTTTGGAGCATACTCAAGAACAAGATATATATACTTCTATCAAGAAAAGGGAAGTGAATGTTATTTTTAAAGAATATTTATATTTCTCCTCTTTAAAGATTGAAATTATCCTAAAGATTGTAATTCATCCTAGTAATGAATTTTTAGGACCCAGGAAAAATTTTGGGCGAACCACATCTAGATCGGAATTTTGGTCAGACCGGACCGGGACCCTGGGCCGCTAGGGAAGAATCTGGTAACATAGATATAGAGGGAAAGTAGATAACTATTTGAAGTATTGTGAATGAAATCAAGAGTGATTCATAGCTAAATTGCTAACTCTGTACACTTATTTCTAGCTGACTATGCATGATTACATATTGCAATCCATTCAAGACAAACTAAGTAAATGAAGGTGAAATTATTTTCCTCCAAAAAACATTTATTAAGGCTTAAATATTGCCTTGGATATATTTACAGTTTAGTTAAGATGGAAGTACAAAATGATATTGAAAATCTCAACTTATAATGTTTAAAAACTTTGCCTCGTAATTTCCCAAGGAAGAAACCTTTGATCCATTACTCTCTATTTCTGTGAGTGGTCCTTTTTGAAATTCTCAAGGCTCAATGAAATTAATCACAACATGACAGAAGCAAGACACCTTGTAATATTTGTGGAGCAATATGGGTAATATGAAAGTGGTTGGAATGCTCAATGATAGATTATAACTAGGGTCTTCCAGTGACATAAGTGTCTAGTTTGTCCATTTTGACTTACTCTTATTCACACCATATACACTACAAAATACTGGCACTATAAACTCCATGATGAATGACAAGTACAAAAGAAAATTTTCACTATTGCTATTGATAAATGTTTTTCTTTTGCACATCAGATTGTGCAAAAAAATTATCCAAAAAAAGAGGGCTTACTTTGTTCTTTTCTTTTTATCATCCTTGTTTGGCTCTTCAAATGCAATTGGCTCTAATATGTTGAGAATCTTCCTTGGAATAATATCTTCAAAAGGGTTCCATAATACCTGCATACCATGATACTTTAGTATGACAAATCAAATACAAAGTTCTATAACACTAAAATAGAAAAGCACAACAATAAATAAACAGTGATTATGTGAACCATGTGCCAAGCTCTTATATTCCTTCAAATATCAAAAGAGAAATAACTAACTCATATGGATCTTGTTGATCCAATATCCTTTCACTCAAATGAACAACTTGTTAGAGGCAAATAACATCTCTAAATCAGTGAAACATAAATGATAATTTCCTCTATCAAAGACTTCTTACACACCTACAGTCCAGCAAGCCAAAAATCTATTCAAGAACCCTTAAGGGTTCATTCCAAACTCATCATTTTATAAAACATTCTCAACTTAGTCCAATCAATCACTGGATTCAAATATTACATTTGTTCAACATCAAGCATTACCCTTAACTCAATTGCAATCATTCATCTTACCTTGTTCATAAGGAAGCCATACCTTGTCCTTCCACATTTGGGTATTCCCTTAACTATGCCTGGATATAAAATATTAGATACCATTCCACGGTTCATCAATTTCACTCTAATCCTAGTTCACTTTCCTTTCTTGTATTATCAATCATTTTCTGAACCTTGTTTGCACTCAAACATTAGTATAGTGGAAACCAAATCTCCTACCAATCAAGGATTCTAATATTGTGTACCTTGATCTCAATAGTGACTCTAAACAATACCATATCATTAAAATTCTAACCACACAATTGAGTCCTTCTACCATCTAGGTCTCACATTCACATAGTAAAGACTATCCTTAAATGCTGCCCTCGAACAGAAAAGACCTTTGTCCACTATCTTCAACATTTCAAACTATCCCAAAATTTAGCCAAACTATTTTAGGAATGTACACCTACTCTTAAAAGTTTGAGAAGACATAAATAAACCTATTTCCAACCATTGATCACCCTTTGAATAAGAATCAAATCATGTAACTGCAATTTGTTATGACTGTGACAGTCATTGACATTTTTGATACCCTAAATTCTGTTACTCACAACTTTTTTTGTAGAAATAAAACTCTAAATCCCTTCGGTGGAGTTGTTAAAATATATTCCTTTGAACACATATCAAAATAAGAGTGCAATCGAATGGTCCATTAAAAATTTATGGCCCTCGGACAGTGACCCATTTTTCTGTCAAAACAAAACTCAGAAAATCCATCTCTATGTTGTTAGGGCATCCATTTACTTCAAAAATACACAACCAATCCACTTTAAACCAAATTAATATTAAAGGATAATGAATTTACTACAAAATAAACTAGGATTGATAAATTTACATTGGTTGAAATTAAAGTTATTGTCAAACCCTTGCATCTAACTCATAATTGAGGGTTTGGGACCCGTTTTTACAAAACTCCATGGATCTCCTTCTATAATTTATGGAAGATGCTCTAATTTGTTGCAAAATCATGTATATTCATTGTATTAAACATTTAAATTTATTGGAGGGTCCATTCAATCCAATAACATATACAAAAATGCAAAGAAATAGTGGGAAATATGCAGTTTACAGGGACTGTCAACATTGTCTTTAATCCAACAACAAAAACTCATTCACTATTCATCAAATACTTTACAAACTACTTTGATGGTGTGTCTAAACTCCTCCTCAGTAATCATTCCTTGGATATCTCCTTTGGATGAAGCATAAAACCTTCATGACTGTCACCAAGAATGGTGACAGTTAGGATTACATCTATTGCTGTTGCTGCGCAACTTCTTCAACCCTAAAATTTAAGTTTTGTAAGGCATATTTATATTTATGTTGTTATTCATCATGTTTGAATTAGGCATGCTAGTATTTAAATATCAAATCCTCTTGAATGCTTTCCATAAATCGATGATCATAGAATCTTATGTGTTGAATTCACCTTAACTTGTTTAGTTAAAGACTCCAAACATGCAAGGTTCTCCATAAACCAAAATACCTCATTCATAAGAAAAAATTTACAGCAACCAGACCTCCTCTAATAAAAATTACATTTACATTCAGATGTTGGAGGATTGAATGTAAATGATCACCCAGTTTGTTACAAAAAATAATTCAAATTTCCAAAAAGATACAAACATTCTCATACACATTTTGTCAAACACATTGTATACTTTCTTGGTGAGAAGTTTCCTTTGTAAGGTTGTTTTGTTAAGATTTGTTTTAGACTTGTGAATGAATGATAGATGAATACAAAATGATATACATTAATATGCTGAAAATAAACATCAATTTCTGAGTATAGAATCTATAATATAGTTTTGAAATAGAGTCCTGAACTTAATTATATGCTCAATGAATGCTACAATTTAAGCAATGACTTGTTATTTTTGCCTTCAACACTATTGTTGTAGCTTCCACCAATGCTATAGGAGTTCCATGTAATCACATTGTCTCTTTCGTGGCTATCTGTAATCGAGTAGCTAGAGTAGTCTTTCACCTTCAATATGATAAATTGATATACAATTTTGAGTTGTTGACAATTACGCAGATTGAATACATATTCAAGTTCTACTAAGCTTCATACAATGGTCTATACTGTAGTTTAATTCCATCAATTGCTTAACCATTCAAGGGAGCTTTCACCTTAAAGAATCTCGTGCCATAGAAAAATGCCCATTAGACATCACCACATCAATATACAATAGAGAAAGTAAGCAGGAAACCCCAGCTTATTAATGACCACAATTGGGGATGGAGAAAACTGTCAAAAATAATTCTAACTGCTGCAACACAAAACACTCAAGAAAGATGGAAATGGCTCCTTAAAAATAAGTGGCTTCTTCTTGGCCAAAGAATATCATACCTTATGAATTTCCCAACTTTATTCAGTCACTAAATAGATAATGACACAACATAAAATTAGGAGGTTCGAACCAAGGTCCATTCCCATAGACTTACAAAAAATACGAAATAGATTCCTTCCGCCAAAACTCTCGTGAGTGATAGACTAGATTGTAGGAAATTTAATCACTTTTGTGCACCTGATGATGAGGATTCCCAATGCAATGGAACTATAATCTGCCTTGAAATATTTTTTCAACACTTTAATACTTTGTCGTAATATTATAATGAGTAACTATAAGATTACAATGACCAAGGTGTGCCCAATAAATTTCTTCCAAACTTAGGAAAGGGTGATTAAAATATGGAAATAGTGTCCAACATATTAATACAGATAAGCCTACTTTTCTTACAACCTCATTTGCAAAACCTTCAGCAAAAGTGCCCTATGAAATATGGGTCAATGAGTTTGAATAAAATAAACTACATAGTTTAATCCTGATAGCAATATCTCAATTTGACTTGTTGTGGAAAATATCTCCTACATATCAATATAGAAAATACAGAGCACTGTTATAATGAAACAGAAAAATAGTGATCAATGAGTTTGAAAAGCACAAAGACAAACACTGCATTTTTAGATAAATGTCCAAATGTAAAACTTTAATAGTGACAATCAGTCGCCAAATTAGTGAATGGTTGAAATAATTCCATCAAGATATGTAATGACAACAAAAAGACCAACACAGTGGCTTGAATGACAGTAAATATAGTGCATTTATGATATAAGTGGCCTTAATAGAATTTGATAAGAATGATCACTATTAAATTCATTGAATGAGGAGATCAAAATTCTAATAAATGGCATGACTAACTAGTAAGGAGCAATACAAAACATTCTATTAAGAGCCAAAACAAAACAAAATACAATACCTAATAACAGTGCTATTATGAATATGAAAATTAGTAATACACAAAATAAGACCAACGCAATGATCTCAATGCTTGAAAAGAGTTGATATTGATTTATCATATAACATGATGAAGATCAATGCTAATGAGAGTGAAGGTTTCAAACTCTTCAAGTAGCAGTGATGTTTTGTATTGTAATAATTGATCAATAAAAGGGATTTAATGCATCACAAGAAGCCATGACATCCATAACCAAGAACAATTATTTATGTACATCAATGAGATCATAAAGATGAGATAGTATAATCTTATATCAACTCTATTTTGGAAATATAAAATATTGTAACTCTCGAGAATGCCCAATGCTTCACTTGGATGCAATGAGAAGTAGGTGTAACCATTCATTCTCATGAGATACAGGTTCTTATGAACAACTACTCATGAACAATTGTGAGCCTCATGAAACATGGTTCAATGAATTTGGCTCCAAAACTACACAGTTGAATCCTAATAGCAATGTCATAACAGAATTGGTTGGCTGACAAATGATAATAGACTTCATTAATTAGAATGACAAAGTTAGCCAATAACATGAGACTAAGGCGATTAAATGGGATGTTTACAACATAATTAAGGTGACAAAATTTAGTTGTCTATATTGGTTATGCACAAAAACAATTTGGCAAAAATTCCTTTGAATCTTTCAAACAAATACAATTTGCAGGTGTAAAGACAAATTCTAAAACATTTTTCAACATCCTCCCTTCCTGTGTCAAATTGGAAGCTTCAAAAAATATACAGGCATCCATAAAATCATAGAAAACTCATGGAAGTATCCTACAAAGGAATTCAGTCTCAAAGATTACAATGATTGCAAGATATATGCAAAAACAATTTGTGGAAAAAGCTTTAAATTTTTTTAAGAAAATGCAATTGGTAGATGTAAAGCCAGATTCAACAATTGTTTCCAACATCCTCCTTGCCTATGATAAAATGGGAACTTTGGGTCAGGTATGGATATCCATCAAAGCATAATGAAGTTGGACTTTTGTCAACCATTATTGTCAAAAATTATCATGTGTATATGTATGCAAAATATGTAAGAACAAACAAGGCACATGAACTATTTTACAAAAATGCCTCAAAGATATGTCATCCCATGGAATGCAATGAGTGCAAAAATTTAAGAAAATAAGAGATTCAAAGTTGAAAGAACTATGGATTGATGATTGTTGTCAAAACAATGATCAAAAAGTAGGTCACTTTTATAGTGAATGATAGACAACAAAAATACTATTACAGCACATAAGGCAGTGATAATTGGGGGAAAGATAGTGGAATCAAGGCTTTAAGTACTACAGGGGTGTGAAGGAATTCATGAAAGATTAAAGAGAACATGCAATATTATATAACAGTGACAGTCACAATGATAATTAGTGATTTTAAACACACAAACATTAAAGTCTAGTCAAAAAAAGTTGTGAATAGAGTTTGGGACACTAGGATTCAATTCCAAATCTTCAATCTAGTGTTAGGATAGTGTTGAGCAATAAAAATTGATAGTTACAAGCAATGAAAGACAAATCTAAGATGATGATTGTATTCTTGAGGGAGTTACTCAGAGAGGTTTTTATGACACTATCATAAGCAAAAAAAGTTAAAAGGTAAAATTAGGGGATGCCTTCCTCTGGTTCACTGGTTTACACAAACAGTATACTTCATTATACACTCCACTAACTATATTCTAAATACACATCTTAGGAGAAAGGCCTTGTTTTTGTTCTTTAAAACATTTCCAAGAAAATGTGGGTCTGTTTCTTGAAAAGCAAGTCAAAATGTTTTTTCTCTTTTTGTAGCATCCAAAGCTTTTGGTAAAAAACAAACAGATAGGCATTTAAATTTCTTAGGCATGATAATGGAGGCAAGCTCATCTCAAAATAATTTCAAGAATTTTACAAGAAGAATGGTTTACACAAACAGTTACTACTTTATACACTCCACAACGAAATCTAGTCATGGGAGGTTGAAAAAGGATAGTTATACAGATGGCATGATGAATAATGTAAGCATAAATGTGTCACATGCATATTGGGTAGAAACTATAAATATTACATACAATATTCTTTTAATAGAAATGCTTTTGTTGTTACAAGTGGTAGACTGTTTTCTTCTGTTTCTTCACAGTTTTGTTTTCGGCATGGCTTTGTTTGGCCTTAAAGAATATTTGAATACTTGGGATGATGAATGTATATATATATGAATCTAATTGGAGGGTGGTCATTATTGTTTCAGTAAGATTCATTTGATTTTGTGCAAGTTGTTCTTGAAACCCTTAGTTTCATACCAGAGCGATTTTCTGATTTGTTCTTATAGAAAAACTCAGTCACAGTATGGGGGCAATAACTTTTGAATTAACCATTGGATCTTTATGGGATTTTGATATGTTGTTCATATGCAAAATAGCTATATCCTCACTGGAGTGATTGTTCAAATAATATCATGTGTACGAGATATAAATGTCTGATTGAAGGTTTGTAAATTTCCCTTCGGAATGATAGTCATAGATAAGAAAGAAGTTTGTTTCTTGCATTGATCTCAAACTATGATTGGAGTGATGAGTTTGAATGAACATGAATGTCGGGTGGTGAATAGATAAAAATAATTGATTAAAGACTAATGGACAGTATGGTTGTTTAAAAATACACTATATGGTTATATGAATGATGACCGTGATTTAGAGAAACTAAGAGAACTGGTTTTGGACTAGTTGAATGTGAACATGTTGCATGTTGGTAAAAGAATCAAATGGAAGTAAAAATATTCTTTGCATGGTGTTTCAAATGGTTTTTTTTTGGAGGGTTAAAGTATGAACAAAGGACTGATGTGGGATAGGACAATCTTGAATGCATGTTTCTTTAGATAAGTTGAATGGGCTTATTAATGTTTAATATGAGGTTACGGTGTCTTATAAGATGTAAGCAGGTCTCAAGAATGATGGATCCAATGTAAGGAAGAAAGGTATGAAAGGTATGGTTACCTTGAAGAACTTATTAAATGGATATTTTATGAAATCAGAAAACACATGGTAAAATGGGTATACAACTATCAAGGTCTCCTAATAGGTTGTAAGTCTGAAACCTTAAAAGTCTGATAAAGAAATGGGTCCATGATTGGATTTTGTTTGAAGTGCACTATTGTGATTGAACTAATAAGGACATGGAGATAATTTAAATCTGATGCATTGAAATGATATTATTGGAAGAATGTATGTATGGTGTGGATGTTTGGATTCTAAAGTGAACCTTGTAATCAAATAAGGGATTGTATGATGAAAGTATATGAAGATGCCTCTAAAATGAAGCCTTATGAGAAAAGTTGAAAGGATCATATAGGATCCTAATGGAAATTTGTCATGCCTCTGCATCAACTACTATGCTTTGATGGATGTAAATAACCTGTTCCAAATATTTCATTTTGACACAAGAAGGGAAGATGCTAGCAAAGAATTTGGTAATTGCATTTTCTTGAAAGTTTCTAAAGCCTTTTCAATAAATAATGAGTCTCCATATCCTGCAATCATAAAATTTGGTGCAGAGCACCCTACCATGGTATGAATATCATTCAATATATAAAGTTCGAAGACAATAAGATTTGAATTCTCTGCGAGAAACTTCCAATCTGCCTTAGCACTCTCCCTATGACAGTCACTTGCAACCTTACCAAGACAATCATATATCAAACCCAATATGATGTGTCTTTGTCATCCTAGACACTGAGATAGGTTCTAAGCTCCCTTTAGACTCCTAAGGCTCTTTCCACACACCCCAAGGTTAGAGTTTCTTTTGAACCTTAAATTCCATGAGAAAGGTGACTATCCAAGCAGGGGGGTGGCATATTTGTGAGTATTGATAGTCTAGATATATTTAGTAACTCCACAATTGGAGATGAAACATACTAATGGAGGCCATGGTAGAAGTGTTATTTTAATGAATTGTAAATGACCTTTCAAACATGAGGTAGTTTTCCCTTGTGATCAGACAAAGGTATTAATGTGGGAAGTTTACATGAAGCATGGTAGGAACAAGCTATTGGAATCCCAAGCCATTTAAATCCATTTTACACTTTTTTGTCAGTGCTGAATAAATGAAATCATACCATGATTATAAGCCTTGTAAACCCTACATGATATATGCATCCTGTTGGTGCCCAAAAATGTTGAATTGGATTTCCTATGGACTTGCCAATCCAATGTTTGGAAAACCAATTGTTTTTGGCCAACTAATGGGAATGATCGATTATGATCCTCTTCCCCTACACTTCTAGCTCTGCAAGACCAAGGCGGGTGAACCTTTACCTCAACCACTGTCTACTAGTTTAAGGCATTTTATAGCAGATAACTTGTGTACAGAATTCAACCGATCTCTCAAGATGGCAAGTAGGCTTGAATAAATCAAATTGTAAGCAATATATCATGAACTGTAAATTGAAATACTTTAAGTAATTGAAAGAATGTTTAGTAAATGTGTATGTAAT
>MU227691.1:3805564-3816514 GCA_018584345.1 Thuja plicata | reverse complement strand
TGTTGAACATTCTTAGCTCGGTAGACTCTGTCTAATGACTGATATGACATTCTGAACTCGGTAGACTCTGTCTAATGACTGATATGACATTTGTGTAACATCAAGGACAACACACAATTAAACAATTATTTCCAACAACCTCAATTATAGAAGACTATTAAGTCCTAGTTTGGTAAGAGACTTGATGCTTCAATGGTTAAACTGAAACACTATGACCTATTTCTAATGCAACTTTGAATTTGATATTTTCAGATCTATTTAAGTACAATACCTCTCTAATCAATGTATCAATTCAATTTATTTTTCTCCACACTTTCTGCTTTATGATGTTGTGCTTCACTGTTCGGCGGTGTCTGCAAAATTCTTTAGCTCTCCCTCAACTTGATTAATCAGGACTATATGAAGTTTATCCTTCACCAGTTTCTCTTTAGCATCCTCTTTCTATTCACTCCCCTTCTGTGTATCTGATTTGCTTTCGGAAAAAAATTATGCTTGTCTCTTATATAGACATGATATTCCTTAATTCTTGATTCTTGATTCTTGGTGTGAAAAACAATCCAACCAATTTGATTTATGACTTTAACTCCTGATTTATCTCGTAGTTATCTTCTTGCCAACTGTATAAATCTTCTTTAAATAAATTACTTAAATGTGGTCAAATAAAACAAATAAAACAACCAGTTAAGTCTATCCTTAAGCTCTGCCAGCTAGATATTTTGTCATTTTCTGAACTCTCTATTCTGTCGGTCAATTCTCCAGTTCGTCATCAGTGACAACTGCCAGTTTCATTGGTGTAACTCCAGTTAGCTTCAGGATCTCCGTCCGTTGGGCAACACTGTCTCCTGTTCATTGGGCATCCTATGATTTTGCTTCATCGGGAAACACTACCTTCTACTTTTCGGGTATCACTATGACCTTTTTCTTTGTCTTTACTGATGGTGTGCACTCTGTTGGTGTTGTCTGTCACTTAGTGAATACTTGACTTTTATGCATTGCTGAAAGCATAATCATTGTTCCATTGATTCTATGAAGTATTTGGCATTATGTACATGACCGTATAGATGATATCAAGTTGACATCAATGACAATACAAACCATTAACTAATTTAATATTTTGCATCATCTTCAACTTAACATTATCAAACATTTAATCAGTTACATGTCATCACATACTCACGGTAAAGTTAGAAGAAAGAATCTGGTAGATCACAACGAGGTAGAACATCACTAAGTCAATGACATGAGCCCCCAAACCAAGGATTCTAACTCAAAATACATACATAAAGATATGAAAGTAAAGAGCAATTAATCATAGAAAACATACATGACTACATAAGCAAGACAAGAGCAACACTATAGATAACATAGCTTCATGATCTAATCCTACTAGCTTGAAAGAAAAAGAGAGAAAAGAGAAAGTGATTACCTTGCCTAGTAAGATGCCCACCTTACCATGAATCACCAAGAAGGGAGAGCCTTACAGGTTCACCCATAAACTATGCTTTGTAATTGTAATGCATCTTCTGACAGATTTTGAAATATCCATAGATCCACATTCTTGTATCACTATAGAAATATATAAAATGCATGTATTTTTAGGATTTAGCAACTTACGTGCATTACCTTCCAAGGATTTAGCATATTATAAAATTGAAAATGTGTCTCTTTAGGATTTAGCAACTTATGTGTGTTACCTTCCGAGGATTTAGCAAAAATAAAAATAAAAATGCATGTCTCTTCAGGATTTAACAACTTATGTGTGTTACCTTCCGAGGATTTAGCACATTGAAAAATGTAAACTAATATAAAATATAGTATAAGGGAGACCCTATATATGCCCCCCTCCTTATCATGACTACCCACTAAGCAGGATAAGGAAGAGAAAGAGGATATCTACTTCACAAGGTAAGGAGATATCTAGTTTAACAACAATATACACAATATCCTTAGCAAAGAGTATTGACCCTTGCCTCTAAGAACATAGATAATCGTAAAATGGATATGTCACATATGGAAAAAGGATCCTGATCAAAGAGGAAGAGATATTATCATCAAGACCCCCACCATAGAGGAGTGCTTAGGATAAAATATCATCTTCTAAAGAAAGAGGGACCAAAGATTCGATCATCAAGCCCCCTGTGATCAACAGGAAGAGGAATCTCGGAATGAAGGAATCAAACTCTAACCGAAAGCAAAGGAAAGATTTTATAAAGAACATACTTTGCAAAATAAAGAAGAGGTGATGATCTAGGAGAATCATCTCTCATATAAGAGGGTATCCATAGCCAAAACATAAATCTTTATAAGGAAATAATGTTGTATGATAAACAAATGCCACTATGCTAAGGAAAGTGTATCCTTAGATAGAGGAAGAAGGAAAATACCTTGCCCCCCAGGGATGAAAGAAAGGGATATACCAAATTATATCAAGAGATATTGTAGCAAAGAGATATCTTTATAAAACAAATGTCCTAGGAAAGATATCCCGAATGATTAAAGTGAAGAAAGTATGTATCATAATAGAAAATTATAAGGATAGAATATAGAAAGAATAACTAATTAAATTCAAAACAAAAATACATGCTAAGAGCATAATGGATCCTAGAAGACTGGAATAAAATACCTCTTGCCCCTAGTGAAGAGACAAGAGGAGAAAAATAATCTAATTTATAGAAGAACGAGGGGAATGCCCTATATCAAAATTATGAACAAATTGTAATACGGCACGGGAATGAGATATAATTCCTAAGGAAGCTCTTTCTCTAACATATAGCTTGAAATGCACACAATTATAAAGTAAATGTGTATTACTATAATGAAAAGGACATATGTATTTAGAGAGAGCATTTTTTGGAATAGGTTTAAAGATTTCTTTCTTGGAATTCATTAACTGGACATACACTTTCTTAGCCACATCTTGAGGAGTATCAGGGTGATCTAAAGGAGGTGTTGGAAGAAGGACATGAAGAGGAGGACGATGGTTAAGATCAAATACCTTGATTGGAGGAGATGAAAAACCTATACCATGCATATCTTGTTTAGGAGATGAATGAATCGGGTTTTTAATGCCTTGTTCTTTGATACCAAGCCCTAAACCTTTATAGCCTTGTTTATCCACCATAGTATATCCAGTAGTGTACATATCTTGCGAAGCTTCTATAGGAGGAATTGATTATGGTTTTCATGAGAAAATGTTGTATATGGTGTAATGATAGGATTAGAAGAGGTTTCTTTGTTTTTCCCTTTAATATCATCATGGATTGGATAGGGAGGGGAAGATAAATGAAAGAATTCTCGAACATCATTATCATGAATCCTAGCTTGAGCCCCATCATAAATATGGGAAGAACTAGGGATTGAAGATGGAGAAATAGAAATAGGAATATTTGGAATTGGATTAGGATTGATAGGATGAGGATTAGGAGGATTAGGAACTAGATTAGGAATGATAGGATTAGGATTAGGAAGATTAGTAACTGGGGTATCATCTACCTAATTCTTCACAAAATCCAAGAGAGCAATAAGTCCACTACACAAATCCTTAATGAAAGTAGGAAGAATAGTATTACTTAATCTAAAAATAGAATAAGCAAGTGAAACATGAAGATTAACAAACATGATGAAATGGATGATACTTTCATAAACATCATAAGTACTATAAAGAGATGTTAAAAGAAGCATAATGAGAAAAATAGCCATACTCCAAAGCATCTTAAAGATCTTCATAGTGAATGAAATGCAAGAAGTGTTTTTATATTTTTATGAGTATGTAGATTTTTTTGTATTTTGAAATGAAAGAGCATAAAAGAAAACTAATTTAGTATGCATGCAAGATCTAGTCTCTAAGGAAAGAGGCAAAGCATCTAACACCAAAAAAGAAAGAGTTGTCTATCGCGGGTTAACCAAAATGTAACATAAGAAATATTAAACTTAATAATGTTATGGATGATATAAGTGATGTTAAAGAATGTTGGTGTGAGGAGGGTAGGATTGTCCTCTTAATCCCAAATTTCTTAAAGGGAAGATCCAAATTGATTAACCCTAAAGAAAGGATCAATGCATAAATTAATCAACCTATTAAGGATATGGATAAAGAGAAAAACTCTAAATTCCCATTTTACAGAAGAGTGTGTGTGATAGATTTAATAACTTTAATTGAAATGAATAGGAGAAAAGTACTAACCTTGAGATGTTGCAGATCTAAAAAATACTATTTTTGGGGATCTGCACTCAGTTTCTGGAAAATCTGACACTGGATCTGGAATAGAAATGTAGAGACAAACAAACCCCAGAAATATTTTTCCATTCTGACAGAGTTCTGATTTGTACCCTTAAGTCAATGTCACCATTGACCCAGAATTTCCGATTCCGACCTAGGGCAGAATCAACCAAAAAAGTCTCAGACTGAAATTCTATTTTTGGATCCCATAATTTTTTCTGAAAAGGGCATCCGAATTTGCATCCCGATCTACTGTTCTGAACCTGTACCTACAAGAAAAATGGATTTGTTTGTTGCGGGGAGGGGTTTGCCTTAGTCAAACCCCGATTTAGGAAGTAACCTTGAAATCAATAATTGAAATAAAGAATGCTTGCAAGTAGTAGAAATAAATCTAACAATGAATCTATGATATTCAAATAGATATGCAATTGTATTTTGTATGTAAATATGAAAGATTGGACTCAATTAGAAACCATAAACCTCCATGATTGTATGCTTGGAATCCACCTTGAAGGGAGAATGAAAGAGTCTTGAGGATGCACAAAGGAT
This sequence comes from Thuja plicata, assembly GCA_018584345.1. Taxonomy (NCBI): domain Eukaryota; kingdom Viridiplantae; phylum Streptophyta; class Pinopsida; order Cupressales; family Cupressaceae; genus Thuja; species Thuja plicata. The sequence goes on along the minus strand of MU227691.1, from coordinate 3,811,746 downwards.
CTTGAAGGAAAGATCACACCACCATGATGGATAGATCTAGGGCTTGAATGATGAATCTTGAATGTTTGAACCAAGTCCCTTCAAAGACTTGAAAGCTTGAATCCTTGATCTTCAATAGAGAACTTGAATGCTTCAGATGAAGAATTGAACACTTTGAAACTTGAAGATATGTAGAACAATGGATGCTTGAACTTTTTGCTTGATCACTTCTTTAGAGGTGCTTTTATCACATTTTCTTAGTTAGAGAAAATGAGAGAAGAAGGCTTCCTTTTATATGAAACTAGGGCACAATATTATAGAGAGGCTGACATAGGAGAATTAAATTCAAATTAAACCCATGCCCCTAGAAGAGGAACTATATTAAATATAATTTAAGAATCGTCACTTCGGAACCCAAAACAGCTGACCCAGAAAGGGAAAATGAATTTTTGATGACCTCCGACAGCCGACAGACTTCCATATTTAAACGGAGAACCCAAGTCAAGGTTGAGGTCATCCATGACCCAGGGAGTTAGGACCCCTAGAAAACATGCCAGTTGGGATGGAAGGTTCCTGAAGAAGCCCAATCAGGGTCCTAATCAGACATAGAAGTGAGAGAGGATGCAAAAATGAGGGGACAATGTGATAGTGGTAAAAAAAAACCCCTAAGGAGGGATAAACATTCTTATCATGGAAGTGATTCCATTTTAAGATGATACAGTAAATACTTCATTCAATAGATTACTTTTGAACAAAAGATTTGTAAAATTTATAGCTATTTTCCATACATTTATTATGATGATTATTTTATAGCACTTGTACTCTCTATCAAATATGTAATTGAACGAAATGTAAAGAGAAGCATAGTCTCAGGAAAATGGCCAAGAATTTCAATTGTTTTACTTTTAATAGTGGTAAAATACTTTGATATTATACTGTAACTGAAAATTAGGATCCTTTGTCACCATGATAAATGTTGTCTCTTATGTTTAATGCTTTGATATAACAAATTTTGATGGGTGATGTTATATCTGTTCAATTCCTGTAAATGTTCTGGAAACCTTTGCAGTTTAGAGGCAAGTTGGAGAGATAGATCTAAATGACACAAGCTCAAGATCACATCAAATTATCAGATTGGTAAGTCTTATAAATAATTTCGCTATCAAACTTAGAACTTGGTATAAAAAGAGTTTGACATTTTGCTTATGCAACATTTCTTTTTGCCTTGTAGACTATGGATAGTACACTGAGATCAACATCAAATTCTGTTAATTCCCTTGTTGCTAACCTGGTATGTTGTGATTTTGGAATTGTAGTTTTAACAAGTGTAGCTTTAAACGCTTAGATATTCCTAGGAGATTTCAGTTTTGGATTATCTTGTGTATAAGATATTTGTGAAGTTTATTGGTGAGGACACTCACTCAAAATCAAAAAAAAATCTTATAGGTAGGGTTATCTTATTGTTCATAGGATTTTCTTATTTCTCAAATTCCTATATGACTGGGTGGATCCTATTTTGTACAGAATTTTGTTGATCTTGTTGGAAGTGAGCATGCATCACAAACAAATGCAGAAGGGAATAGGCTTAAGGAAGGGAGTCATATATATAAATTGAAGCTTACTAACTTTAAGTACTGTAATACGTAAACTTAGGTATACTAATATATAATCTATATCTTGTTTCTAAGATGTTTATTCTGGTAGAGCTGCTCTTTATTTCATAGATCTTATCTACATACTAGACTGACAACATTATAGCAAAGATTTGTATATTTCTCAGATGTTATTTTGCTACAAAATTATATGCTTACTTCCTTTTGATACCGTGGGTGCAGTGGTGGAAAAAGGAATGGTCACATACCTTACCATGACTCAAAGCTCACTCAGATTTTGCAGCTTTCTCTTGGTAATTCTAGGACAACAATTATATGTACCATGAGTCCTGCATCATCTCAAGTTTAGCACTCTCAAAATATACTTATGTTTGTTACTCGTGCCAAGGAGGTCACCAACACTGCACAAGTGAATATGGTATGTTGTACTTTTTTCATTAGATGCATAAGTGAGTATATGATTCAAGGTTCACTCACAAATTGATTGTTCCAAAATAGGTTGTTTTAGATAAGAACCTAGTTAAGCAATTGCAGAAAGAAGTTCCAAAATAGTTTATCTTTCATTTCTTTTATCCATTCATATTTTTTTCCTTCTCTTCATATTTTATGCCTTCTCTTCATCTTTAGTAATATATTGGATACTATACAGTGTACATAAAGGCAAGGCAGTGACCATTCTCGACGATCGATAGGTATAAGTCTTTCAAGGCTTACCCAGTAGCTAGGACTAAAGATAGTAGAGCTCAAGAGACCATTATAGTTGGTCTCCGTCTTTGCATGTCCATGTGATTGAAGAAACATTTAATATTTCATTAGCTCATCAAATGCAGGGATCTGAAATAATTTAATAGATGCTATTTTCATGTATAATGTACATTATTTTAGTTTGACGCTGCATGAATTTATCTATTTCCCACACTTGTCGACTATGGGGACAGTGAGAAATAAGAATCACTGTACTTGTAGTCCACAAGTGCGTGAAGTAAATAAATTTGTGCAACACCAACTTAAATAATATGTTATCATGAAAATATTCTTCGTATTTGACGATCTAATGAAATATAAAATGTTTTTTCATTAATATGGACCAAAGATGGAGACTCTCCATGATGGTCTCTTGAGATTTGTTACCTTTAGTGTGCCAGGTGTCACTATTTTTATGCTTATGACATCTGCTTTGATAATAGTGCTATACGTACGATGAGCCTTCCTATTGAAAATTCATTGCATGCCCGTCGAGATTCTGGCAAGTTAAATGTCAAAAATATTCAGTTTCAACAGCTATCTTCGACGAAAATTCTATACATCAGATGGGTTTTCATGTCGAAAAGTCACTGCATGTCTATCACCCTTCCGACAGGTATAACGTCGGACAGACTCCATTTTCAATAGAACTGTTCGACGGGACTGCTATACATCCGGCGGGTTTCCCTGTCAGCTAGTCACTACATATCCATCAACATTCCAATAGGTATAATGTTGGAGAGACTCTACTTTCTGATAATATGTCTGTCGGAGAGTCCACACGTTCCGTCGATATTCTGATAGATAAATCGTAAGAAATAATATAGTAAGTTTCTATTAGTGTGGTGATTTCTGACAGATATGTTAGTTGGAATTTTGATGGTAACCACTTCTATCACAATTTCCAATGCAATAACCCCAACGGATGCATCTGTCGAATGGTTGAAAAATAGGCATTACAATTCTGATAGATAGTCATCAAAATTTGGCCTCAAATGTACTAGTGTACCTGTACAATGTACATCCCATTGCTATCTACATTCGTTATCTTACTATAATAGTCACCCTAAGATTACCCCTAACCGTAACTCTAACCCCTAACCTCAGTCATAAGACTAAATGTAATATTAATTATTACTAACCTTGACCATATTACTAACCCTAAACCTAACCCTAACCCTAACCCCTAACCCTTCCATTTACCCTAGGTAAAATGTTAAAGATAACTTTTATACTAACCATAAATGTAAGCATAACTGTAACTCTAACCTTAAAAAAATTAAAAATCATAAAATTTCTTCAAGTTACATAATCTATGTAAAAATAATTAACAGTGCCTAAAATAAAAATTTAAAATTTAAAACTAACCCTAATTCTAGCATTCATTCTATCACTACTTCTAACCCTAACCCTAATTAATGTTATAAAACTATACCAAACCCTTACCCTAACCAAATACTCCAACCCTACACCTAAATATCATACTACCTATTGTATTAATGCTAACTCAAAAACCTACATCCCATCGGTAACCACGTCCCTAATCTTATTCTAATATTCAACCAAATATTAACCCTAACCATAGCACTACGTCTAATTTAAATCTAACTATAAACCTTACTCCTAACCCAGGTTACCATGACGTTAAACTAACTCAAAAACTAAACCTAAGTCTCCACCTAACTAATATACTAATAGTACACCTAACTCTAAACCATCTTCTCCAACCCTAACTGTACTAAGCATTTACTAGAATATAATCTTTACCCTTAATGTTACACTAAATATGATATACCACCTAACTGCAAACATGAAATCCTATCCCAAACCATGACCTTAATCTCATCTCACCCATAACTCTAACCCCTCACCATAACCCTAACCCTAACCCTAACCCTAACCCTTACCCTTACCATAACCCTAAACTTAACCCTATCTCTAGAATCCTAAACCTAACTCTAACTCTAATTATAACCCTAACGCTAACCATAAAAATTAGCCTAACCCTAACCCTAAAACTAAACCTAACCCTATCTCTAACCCTAATCCTAACCCTAACTCTAATTATAACCCTAACCCTAACTATAAAAATCACCCTAACCCTAACCCTAACTCTAACCGTTAAGATGATACTAATCCTACCCCTCACGCTACACCCTAGTCCTAAACCATACATCCTAACCATAAAAAATACCCTAACCTTAACTCTAACCCTAACCCAAACCCATAATCGTACATCCTAACTATAAAAATCATTGTAACCCTAATTATAACCCTAACCCTGACCCTAACTATTTCTCTAACCATTAAGATGATACAAATCTTACCCCTCACCCTACACCCTATTCCTAAACTGTACATCATAGCCCTAACCCCAACTCTAACTCTAACTCTAATCCTAACCCTAACTCTAATCCTAACCCAAACTTATAACCATACATCCTAACCAAAAAAATTTACCCTAATTGTAACTCTAACCGTAACCATAAAAATAACTCTAACCCTAACTCCAACCCAAACCCAAACCCATAACTGTATATCCTAACCATAAAAGTCATTGTAACGCTAACTATAACCCTAACCCTAATCCTAACCCTAACTCTAACCCTAACCCTAACCCAAACCCATAACCGTACATCCTTACCATTAAAATCATTGTAACCCTAACTATAACGCTCACCCTACACCCTATTCCTAAACTGTACATCCTAACCCTAATCCTAACCATAACTCTAGCTCTAACCCTAACCCTAACCCTAACTATAACCCTAACCTAAAACCATAATCATGCATACTAACCATAAAAAATCATCCTCGCCGTAACTCTAACCCTAACCCTAACTGTAACCCTAACACTAACCCTAACTCTAATCCTAACCCTAACTCTAACCCTAACTCAAACCCATAACCATATATCCTAACCATAAAATTCACCCTAGCTATAGCTCTAACCCTAACCCTAACCATAAAAAATAGTCTAACCCTAACCCTATCTCTAACCCTAACCCTAAACCTAACCCTAACTCTAACCCTAATCCTAATCCTAACTCTAACCCTAACACTAACTCTAACTCTAACCCTAACCCTAACTTAAACCCATAACCGTACATCCTAACCGTAAAAATCACCCTAACTGTAACTCTAACCCTAACCCTAACCATAAAAATCACCCTAACCGTAACTCTAACCCTAACCCTAACCGTAAAAATCATCCTATCTCTAACCCTATCTCTAACCCTGACCTAACCCTAACCCTAACCCTAACTCTAACCTTTACCCTAACTCTAACCCTAGACCTAACTGTAACCTTAACCCTAACTCTAACCCTAATCCAAACCCAAAACAGTATATCCTAACTGTAAAAATCATTGTAACCCTAACTATAACCCTAACCCTTGCTATAACCATTGAGATGATACTAGTCCTACCCCTCACCCTACACCCTATTCCTAAACTGTACATTGTAATCCTAACATTAACCCTAACCCTAATCCTAACCCTAACTCTAACTCTAACTCTAACTCTAACTCTAACCCTAACCCAAACTCTAACCCTAACCCAAACCCATAACCGTGCATCCTAACCATAAAAAATCACCCTAACCATAACTCTAACCCTAACCCTAACAGTAAAAATCACCCTAATCGTAACTCTAACCCTAACCCTAATAGTAAAAGTCACCATAACCCTAACACTAACCCTAACCCTATCTTAACCCTAAATCTAACTATAACCTTAACCCTAATACTAATCCTAACTCTAACCCTAACCCAAACTCATAACTGTAAAAACCATCTTGACTGTAACTCTAACCCTAACCCTAACCCTAACTCTAACTCTAACTCT
>MU227691.1:3718423-3805095 GCA_018584345.1 Thuja plicata | reverse complement strand
TATATATATATATATATATATATATATATATGCTAGTTTAATAATTTCCAAATAATATTATGACATAGAACTTTGAAAACAAGAATAGTAAATAAGTTATACAAAACAAGAAATAGTTATGACAATATACAATTGTTTATGTCCCTCTCAAAAAGTCTACATTATGAATAGATCTGATCACCATAACTTTGTACGAGTCTTTATATCATAAAAAAAAATATCAGCACGAAACATTATACATGCATATTTTATTTATTTGCCCTTCCTTTTATCATAAAAAAAAATATCAACACGAAACATTATACATGCATATTTTATTTATTTGCCCTTCCTTTTTTCCATTTTACCCTGGTTTGCCCTAAATTTTCTGGTGAGGAACATCAATTACTGATCAGAAGTATTCAGAAATGGTAGAAGTTTCCAGAGACATCTCTGACATTGAAAATGCGTCTCCATCTCCAAAACATGTCTCAAGGGGTGGGTGACGGATCTCCAAGTAACCATGGTTTTAATATTGTGTGCGGAAATCAACAGTGAAAGAAAAGTCAGCTGATCTTTTGTGGTTGAAGTTTGAACCCACTCTCTTTCGTTGGGGTGAGAGAGATTCTCAGTATTTCATCACACCCATGTTGATAAAGTCAGCTGATCCTTTGTGGTTGAAGTTTGAACCCACTCTCTTTCGTTGGGGTGAGAGAGACTCTCAGTACTTCATCACACCCATGTCATCAACACTTTAAATCCAAGATATTTTGTGGGAGTTGCATTAATGGTAAACAATTTTTTTCCTCTAAATCGGACCATTCCAATGCACCACCAGTCTCTATTTTCTACCTGGGGGTTTGCAACTTCCATTAATTGATATAGATTTGGGAATGGCAACATAAAACCAGAAGAAAAGTCTTATCCTGCAGATGGTCGATTGCTATTTATAGAAATTGGCGAGTCAAAATGACATTCAACTTGTGTTAATTTATCATAGAAATTGGCGAGTCAAAATGACTTAAGCATGCTATTAGTGCCCAATGCATATTTTCGTCACAGCATTTATTTTGTATTGAACTGACACATTTTATAAAGAAAGGTGCAGTACAATAAGGTTTTCTAACTTTTGTCTGCTTATACCAAGAGAATTGATAAATTGAACAATCAATAAGATAACTTATTTTTATAAAAAATTCAAGAGATTTGTATTTTAAATCTTGTAGGTAAATAACTTTGAATCTTTTTCAACAAATCCATTTTCTTTGTATACCATGTCTCTTTCTACTGTTTTGTCAAATGGTTTAATTGGTTCAAATTAAGTCCTACCGGCATTAGACATAGTTTTTTTCTAATTAAAGCTGGTTGAAATAGAAATAGTCACAATGGATATCCCCATTGAACTCATTACGTTTCCATTCTTCTACCGCAAGAGACTTTTCCATGTTTTCATTTAGTGGTAGTTGATAGAAAAAACTCTTCATATCATTACATCGTTGAATATATATCAGTGTTGTAAGAGAAATTTTCTACACAAAGTTTATGAAAATGTATTAGCAGCTTTTTGAGAAATTATGATTGTCTATTTTCCTTATGGATTTAGGGTTTTGATATGTATTCTCAAGATTGTGAGCTAAATATAATATGAGATTTTCCGTTGAACTTTTCCATACAGATTTTGACTGTTGACTTCTCTTCTGATTCATCTGAATCTATCACAGCAACTACTTTAGAGTGTTTTTAATCAAATCTGTGGAATATAATATTCTGTATCACACTTTATAATAAAATTTGACAATAACATAAATTCTTGAATTTTTTTGATATCTCTTTTTACATTATTTTTTGAAAATATAAGTATGCTAATTGTACTTTATCACTAAACAATAATATGCTCTATTAGTTTATTCCTACCAAAGATACTCCTTTTAAAATATGTAATCTCCTCATATTTGAAGTATTCTTCTAGATCATCTATTCAATCAATCAACTTCTCAAGATTCAATTCAATAAAAAAATTAGAAATTTAAATTTTAGGTTTCAAATGAATTTCGAAAATAGTCTTTGACATCTTTACCTAATCTAATTTTTCATCTTCCAAGTCTTCTATGTCTTGCCTAGTAGCTTCCATACTTTCTAGTTTTTTCTTTTAAATTTCTTTCTCATCACTTTCATGTCACTTCTAGGATTTAAGCCTATTTTCCTATCCTTTTTCATTCAATTGAATATTCGTTGCCTTCATCATTTTAAATATTTATTCAATATTTCAAAATATTAGCAACACATTGTGCTCTTGAGAGAGGCATCTCATACTTAAATCTACTACAACTAACCATAGATTGATGGTATATCCATAATCACTCCTACAAAATACCTCACATTAAATGATCTATGTATGCATGTTTATTTCAAACAACCTCAAATCTATTCATCTATTTATAAGAAAAATATTTAAGATTTCAAACATTTATTTCTAATACGAGATTCAATGAAATCATAAATTAAGGTCCCAATGGAGAATTACCTGCCAATATAGCTAAATGAACCCACACACTTTACAACTTAATAAAATGATGGTGAAAACTAACATAATCCTTATTTATTTATGATCATAAATAAATTACAATATATTGTAAGGTATTACAACATGAGGTTGCAAGCTTCAAATTTATATGAGCATAACTATGTGCAAAATATAATATTTACAAATGATATTTCAATACAATTGTCTTTCTCCCTTCCAAAAAATCATAATTGGTTCTTATATAGTATGCCTTAGTATTAGGGATTCCCTTTTCCACCTTCAAAGAGATTTACAAATTGATTTCAAGCATAATATTTATTCATCTAGATTTGTAGAAAGAAATTGTAATGAATTCAGTCATGATGTCTAGTAAATCTCAATATGGTTCATATCATAAGCTCTCCCAGGAATAATTAGTCTTAAAAAAAATTCCCTTATTGCCACATGCTTCAATAACAATAAGATTTCACCAACTTTGAATTAGCAAAACTAGTTGTTGTTATCTTGTTGTTCTTGGTCAACGTGTGGAACTAAAATGTGTCTTTGCAATTATTAAAATTTCTTAGAAATTGGATGATGGATTATTGGATTTTAGTAGAACATGTGCTTCTAAAAGAAATGTGAAATTACCATAGATTGCAGTAAGACTTATAGTGCCTAGACAATGAATATAATGTTATTTAAATAATATAGATTAATAAATTAAAATAATAATTTATGGATGATGTAGGAGCTCCCTTCCACCTTAGGATTCTCTTATATTATTCCTTATCATTGGAGGACATGCATGTGAAGCTAATGTTTGGCTACAATTTTGAAGTGAAAGATAAAGATTAACATGTTACAATCTACTTATAGTTTGGAATGTGTAAATAAATTCCTCTTGTGTTATCAAAGTTAAGTTAGACACTATTTTCCTTACCTTGTAACTTGAGATATTTTATTTTTACTTTGATGTATTTGTGGATATCAATAGGTTTTCTAATATTGTACCTATGAACGATGGAGATCAACACTCACTTACATTTCCTTAGTATTAATGTTGGTTTGGGTTTTGATGAATATATTTGTGTTGCCATGAAATTGCCTCAATATATGATAATGTAGAATTATCTATATCATGTTCCTTGTGTAGTGGTGATATAATTTATATATATTTGAGAGAAATATTTTGTCACAATTGAGCAGGGTGTGTATTTTCATTTTGAAAGAAAACTTTACAACTTGTATAAATGACAAAGGAAATTGGTGCTAGTCATTTTGTTTGTCTAGATTTGTACTATCAATTTTTTTAGGCATTATCTTGCAATAGTTTTGATAATTTATTTTTAGCCTTGTTTTAGAAAACACCATTTAAGCATGCTTGCCAATGGTTGCAAGATTTTTTTTAAATGTTGTCATATCTCTGCATAAGCATGTTTCCTTTTTTAATCCCTCCCTCTTAATCCCATTTTTTATTTTGGTCTATATATTAGATGTATTTTAAACTCCTTGCATTAGTGTGAAGGAGTCATCCCTAATCAGGGTCAATATTCACACTCTTTCAAGTTTAATAAAATTTATTTTTTCATGTAGATCTATGTAAATAACCAATTAAACATAGTTTTTTTTAGGGTTACAAGTGTTGATTTGGGCTTTTGGTCTTGTTGATATTCATTGTTAAATTGTGTCTACTTATGCTAGTTCGTTTATTTTTAATTGATGGATAGCTATGAATAACCAATTGGATAATTGGGTTAGTCATATGAATTTAGGTTTTTCATTTGTAGCTTGATGGGTTATCCTTGGTGCTATTTTGCTTTTATGGTATGTGTAATAAATTGTGGTATTCACACAGTGCCTTGAGTCATGTCCTTGATTTTAGCTACAAGCTCGTACCGTGATGGCCTTTATCTATTATTTCTATTTTATAGTGACTTGGAATTGCCAATCATTGGGATATCTTACAATCAATGTTAAATTATCACTTCTATGTATTTCTACTCCCACCAACTAAAACTATACATAACACGTAGTGTATAGGGTCCACTTAGCCCAATTTATATCTTTAGATATTAGATTAGTTTATCTACAAAGCCATTTGGTTCCTACTTTATTTCTGTCCATTACTTCTGCATTACTCTATATTATTCCTCTACTTTTGACCCTAGTCAGTCATATGCTTATTGTTTGTTACAATAACTAATACATTGGTGTTTGATATTCACCCCAATTTGGTATGCCATTGGTCACTATTAGTTTCCTCTTCCTTACCACATAGCCCCCCAATATTGCTAGTGGATTATGTGTAATCTCCCCTCTTGCATCTATGATTCAACCACTAACTACTAATCATTTTATTGACCACTCATCATCACTACTATCAATTTTTTTCCATGTGCATATTTATATCTTATGTGCCTAGAACCTTTAGTTACCAATTACATGATATATTTTTTCTTACATGCATCTACCCATTAACCCATTTGTTTCCAATGTGAATGAAGCTCCATCAACTAGTGCATGTGGATTAGTCACGTGGTGCCACATGACACATTCATAACATCATATATATTCACTACCATTTTTATTTGATTTCTTGATGGGTTATGACAAGATCAATGATGTTGATATAGCCTATGGTGATTTATTGTCTAGTGTCAATGTACAACGAGGGTTTGCCCCACTTATTCCTTTGTGGTATCCTAATATTCCTTGAACGCCTTTTTTGTGGTCGATAATCGTAATGAAGGAACATCTTTTTTCTACTCTATTACCATATTGCTATAGGATCCTAATTGAATTATATAGATTTTATTAATGTTTGAACCACTTGTCTACTCACCAAGGACTATTTATAAATACTGGTAATTTCTACCATTTATATTTTTCAACTTGCAGGAGATTGTGGTGGCTTTTATGATTGAATCCACAAGTTGGTGACCAATGATATATATATATATATATATATATATTCCTCTTTTAATCTGTTCTGCATGATCATATCACTATTGTAGTTGATCGGGCCTCATACAAGTCAATTTGTCCACATTTCAAATCTTCAATTTTGATTATTCCATGTCCTAATGAGGTCACTATTGTACCTTCAAAATACAATTATATGTTTTTAATGGCTCCCAATTAAATGGTAATGTTTTGAATATTATCTTGTGCCATACAAGTTAGATACAAAGGGTTTTTTGTGTAAACTTTATTTGGTTATTATTATTTTATTTTCCTAATATGATTAATCTATATGGGTTAGTATAAATTATACATTACTTGTAGTTGTATGATCGCATGCTACTATTATCTCATGGATATTAATATATCTTATCCATTACATTAATGACTAGGAATTTTTAATTTTCTCATACACTTATAATAATATCCAATGATTATTTTATCCATATATGTAAATACATAATATTATTTTATAATGTAAGCACATTGTACATCACAAATTTTGCAACTGATGATGTGCCGAAAGTTTCTTCAAGTAAAGAATATGAAATTGGAGGTAAGGATGTATTTGAATCATCAAATTTTGTGTTGCATGTTGTGATGTTGATAGAAAAGGTTGTTTTAAAAATACCTTTTCCTTAAAGATGATGAAAAATAAGGTTACAATGGTAAATTTTTAGGAAAACATGGGCAAAGAATTAGAGAGGTCATTCAACCAATTATGAGGCCAAAGACCAAAGGCCTTGGATATGGTAAGACAGATAGCAATAATATTGCAGGTGTTGCAACTTCAACTCAATTGGCTCAAAGGATGGGATGTATGGCGTGTTTTTATTGTCATGGAGGACATTAAAAAGATTAGGTGTTGGAATCTTCACCCTTGTGCAATTTGTGGGTTAAGGAATCACTCTAAAAGTTTATGTTAGATTAAAGAGTGAAATGGACACTCTATGAATGATTGTATGCAGGTTAACTATGGATGGATAGATGAATCTAGTTGAAAAGGGGTAACAACCATATTCAAAAGATTGTATAAAACTAAATGATCATATGTTGATCAAAGTTGTGGTAAAGCAAGGTCTCCATGTCCGAGTCTTGAAATTACTTGTTGTGATTTGCACATTGACATGTCATAGTTTTTTCTCTATGTTAGAGAAAGGAAGGGAAAATAATATGATCTCCCATGAAGGCGCAAGATGAACAAATGTGTACTTAACTTCTATAATAAGTGTACCAAGTGAGTCTATAAGACTAGAATGATGGCAATACTGCATAATGAGTTGCAAAGATTCAATTTGCTAGTCCGCTTAGCATCAAGAGGGCGTATGTTGGATAACAATGTTAAGTGTGCAACTAGAAATTCTAAATTACTTTTTAGTGTTTTTGGTAAGTTTTTGTAGGTAGTAATTTCTATTTTTTTATCTTCTTTAGGTTTCTTTAAATATATTTGCATGAAAATGAAAGCCTATCATCGTTATTGAAAAATTTGAAAGTTAGATTTGTGTGTTGAGAGAAAATAAGGCCTCAATATGGAGGCATGATGTAATTGATGTTGAATGAATATAAAAATCTTTATTTGTGTGCGAAAAATATTTTATTTTCTGTTGTGAATTGTGTTTAATGCAATAGTCCATGTTTATTTGCATATATTTTACTTTTTACCGATATATGATCTTTGAAAACCTAATTACAAGCTACGAGAGCATACATTGAACTAATCTAGTAATCAAAATGTGACAATGATCTTAATGGATTTTGAAAAAATATATGAGAAAATTGAATGGTCTTTTGTATTTGACATTTTAGCAACCTTTTGAACCAATTCTTTGCGATCAAACTAAATTGAATCTATGAGGCGATGTACTTTGTTACATATTTGGAAAAGTAGATGTCGATCATTATTTTCTAATCACTGTTTGGATCAGGAAGTAGATTTTAGTGTTCTACTCAGACATTTTGTTTGAAGTAATCACTGAGCTTAAAGATGGAGCTAGATATCAAAGACAGTTGAATGAGATAAAGTATCAGTTTTTGCAACTTCAGAAGGAGAGATGAATGTTCCAGATAGTTTCAAGCCTAAAACAGTTAATGATGTATCATTCCAAATGTAGTTCACGTGGGGCAACATGCATCTGGTTTATTCAGCTTGAGAGCTGGTTTGTAATGAGTATGCAGCCTCTTGTTTTTTTGTTCAGCTGTTTGTAATATGTAGTCAATGTATTTCCTGTTATTGCTATGATGTAATCTCCTTCCTTTTTTTTTTTTATCGTACAGCCCTTCTAGACTGCGGTATATATCTCATGTAATTTTTTTTATCAACCTTTCTTCAATTAAAAAATAATAATCGCACAAGGTATACTGTTATAAGTTTTATATTCACGTGTGTTTGACCGTCACACAGTATTTACATCGTGTGACATGCAAAACTGAGGCCTGCATTGCTAAGGAAATCTAAGAGTGAAAGAAAAGTCAGCAGACCTTTTGTGGTTGAAGTTTGAACCCACTCTCTATTATTGGGGTGAGGGAGATTCTCACTACTTCATCAAACTCATGTCATCAACACTTAAAATCCAAGATATTTTGTAGGAGTTGCATTAATGTCATACTATTCTTTTCTCTAATTCTGATCATTCCAATGCACCACCGGTTTCCATTTTCTCCCTTGGAGTTTACAACTTCCATTGATTGATATAGAAAAAAGAATGGGAATGGGATTGATATAGAAAAAGGAATGGGAATGGGAATGATATAGTTGCAGATGGGTCAATAGCTATTTATTAGTACTTTATTACTTTCACATAGAAATTGGTGAGTCAAACTGACTTTGGCATGTTATTAATGCCCAATCCATATTTTTCGTCGTAGCATTTATTTTGGATTGAATTGACACATTTTCAAAGGTAGGTGTACATTAAGGTTTTCTAACTTTTTTGTGCTTATACCAAGAGAAGTGATTAATTGAACCATCAATAAGAAAACTTATTTTCATAAGAATTTCAAAAGGTTTGTATTTTAAATCTTGTAGGTAAATGATTGCAGCAGTATCATTTATTGCTTATTACTGGTTTGGTCCTAGAGAGCCTCGCGCAGGCTGGTATCAGAATTGCTTGGATGTTTTTAAACCTTTTTTTTTAAATCTATTTACTTCATATCCTGTAACCATTACTAGTATGTGGCCATGTCTATTTCTACCGTTTGTCAAATGGGTCATGTTCCTTGTTTGTGCTTCCTCATTTTGCATGCATGGTTCAAATTATAAAAACCATGAAAATTGTGCCTACTAAGTCCTTCTGGCATTAGACGTAGATTTTTTCTAATTCAAAGCTGGTTGAAATAGAAATAGTCACAATAGAGCTCATTACGTTTCCATTCTTGTGCAATAAGAGATTTGTCCATGCTTCCATTTTGTGGTAGAAAAAAGTCTTCATATCATTACATCGTTGAATATATATCAGTGGTGTAGGAGAAATATTATACAGAGAGTTTATATTTTTTGAATATATATCAGTGGTGTAGGAGAAATATTATACAGAGTTTATTAAAATATATTGCGGGGGTTTTGAGAAATTATGATTGTCTATTTCCTTATGGATTTAGGGTTTTGAGATGTATTCTAAGGTTTGTGAGCTAAATATAATATGAGAAATTCTGTTGAACGTTTCCATACAGATTTTGAATGTTGACTTTTCTTTGATTCATCTGAATCTATCACAGCAAGTACAACTGTAAAGTACTATAAAGTTCATCAAAAAGATTTAGAGTACTTTTAGATTTAATATGTAGAAATTGAAACATAATTTTCTGCAACACATATTATAATTTTGTGGATCACATTTTATTATCAAAATAATAAAGAATACATAGATTGTTCTTATATCATGTAATAAAAATTGTTAATGACATAAATTTTTGAATTTTTTTGATATTTCTTAATATACTTTACTTATTTTTTTATAAAGATAAGTATGCTAGTTGTACTTTTTCACCAAATAAGATTTTACTCTATTAGTTTATTTCTACCAAAGATAATCATTTCAAAATATTCAATTTCTACATATTTGAAGTATTCTTCTAGATCATATATTCAATCAATCAACTTCTCACAGTTCAAATCAATAGAATAATTAGAAATTTCAGTTCGTGGTCTAGTATGAATTTTGGAAATAGCCTTTGATATCTTTACCTAATTTAATATTTCATCTTCCTATCAGGGAGGCATCTTATACTTAGATCTACTACAAACTATCATAGATTGATGGTCTATCCATAATCACTCCAGCAAAATTTATCTATATATGCATATTTATTGCAAACAAACTCAAATCTATTGATCTATTTATAAGAAAAACTTTTAAGATTCCAAATAGTTAATCCTAATACTAGATTCTATCATAGATCAAGGATCCAATGAAGGATTATCCAACAATATATCTAAATGAACCAACACACTTTACAACTCAATGAAATGATGGTAAACACTAACATAATCCTTATTTATTTATCATTATAAATATATAAAGGAATTACAATATATTGTAAGTTATTGTACTTGTCGTACGCAATATACTATTGCATTCAGTTGTGCACAAATAGTGAATTAGTTTTACACCAATGAACCAATCATAAATCACTATTTTTTTATCGTTCAACTATTTGTAAAGTTTAAATATTTATTTATGAGTTAAATATATTCTATAAATTACTTTTTTCAATTATGATTGGTTCAATTAATTTGGTCTTATAGGACCCTTTTTTCGGAGGCTTCCAATTTTTTTTTCTGATAGTTTTTAACCATAGTTTTGTAATATATAATTTATATATCATTTAATTTATTTTGAAATTGGTCTTTTAAATTTACAATATAGTATATTTATGAGATACTATATTTTATATTTTATATTTTATTATGTAAACATGTTATTTTCATAAAAAAAATTCAATTATTTATACTATATAACTAGTATATATAGGTCTAAGGTGCTGTAGAAACTTGGGCTCCCTTTCCAAGCAAACTGCCTTGCTTGTTGAAAAAGAAAGGATTTAACCTATGGAGTACAAGGAAGATTTTGACTGGATGGGAGAGGCGGTGGACAAGATCATGAGGATTGGGAAGAATTCAAATTTTAAAAAAGTTATGTGAAAGGATTTTAATATTTTTATCTAGAATTTTGAAAAGACGGGCACTTAACTCTAATTTAGGAAAAAGTACGGGCTTTTTCAAATTTGGAGCTGACGTGGGGAAAAGCGTGAGGCCAGGAACGCTTGACAAGATGGATGAGGTTAAGTGGTGCACTAATTATGGGAAAGGTAATCATAGCATGATACGCGAAAGCTCTGCAATTACTCTAACTAACCATGTGACAGGTACTTGCCTTTTCATTAAAATGTTGGATATTATTCCCAACTGGTTTTTCACCTTGTGAATTTTCGCCCACTGGTGCTGTGTTGGTATCTTCTGCAAGACTCTAGTTAAGAGAGTGATGGGCAGAAGTGTGAAGGGTGGTATGTCGATGGAGATACAGATTGAGGTGAATTCTGAGTATAGCTCTGATATGGGTGGCGATATGGTAAGGGTGGAACCCCCTAGGATTGAGGCGGGTTTTCTCAAAAACCAGTGTGCGGTAACCTATCTGAAGGAGGGTGGGTTTTATCCCTTCATGGAAGCTATGGGAGGATGTGATGAAATTATCTCCATGCAAGTGGTTAAAACTTGGACAGAGTGCAAAGTTACTATAAATGGCATTACCTTTGAGGTTAACGAAGAAGTTATAGCCTAGGCTACGGGGCTTTCCACAGAGAGGAAGAAGTGGAAAAAGATTACGAAGAGCCGCGATGATTCTAGTAAAGTGAGATTCTTCAAGAAAATGGACGTCCCAAATCCTATCTGTGGAGGATTTAAAAGGGAGGAGCTGCCAAGCCCATGGCCTCATCCTCATGAAGTATATTACCCTGGAAGGCCGCTTTGGCACTTGCTACAACTACCACTTTCCCCTATTAAATCATTTAAGGTACAATGATACTATCTCTTTCCCCTTTTACCTGCTTCACTCTCTTGAAGCCACGACTTTGTAAGTGAGGGAAAAATTAAAAGCCAGGCAGAACTATTACATTCTCCATCAAGGGCTTATTCTCCACCTTTACAATTTCCACCTTGCTTTGTGTCCCCCTAGAATTGTTTCTTTACAGGGTATTACCACGCCGGCTGTGAAGAGCCCTAAGGAGATGACGGGCACCCTTTCTAACCCCTTGTCTTCCTCCAAAACCCCAAAAAAAGCTAAGAAGGCAAATATGGGATCCATGGGTGGTACCCAAATCACAATTGAGCCTGAGGAGGAGGAGGAAGATAATGATAGCAGAAGGAGGTCCCATAGAATTGCTAACACCCGCTTCAAGCAGAAAGCAGTTAGGAAGCATTACATTGAAGACAAGGAGGAAGAGGAAGAGCCAGAGAAGGAGGTAAAAAAGATTAGCACCAGTGGGAATACTAAAAAGGGGGAAAAAATCAAGATCAAGGAGAGAGAAAAAGGTAAAGACCCTCAAGATATGGAAGGGGATGAGAAGAGTCATGACTCTCCCCAAATCTCGGCAAGCTTCACTCTGCCCACCATGGACCTCTCCAAGAAGAATTTGTTTGAAGATAAGATTGAGGACTCGCAACACACATCCCCATTGGCTACGGACCCCCAGGCGAACGCTGAGGAACCCAAGGTGGATGAGAAAATAAAAAATGAGACCCCAGAGGTTAAGGAAGTGGCGACCGAGAGCATGCGAAAAATGGTGAATAAAATATCCCAACTCTAGAAGGATATTAAAACTCTTCAGACTTCCTCCCTGGATTCGGTCACTAAGACGGATCTGATGGAGGTCAAGGAGGAAATCAAAAATCTGGGTGAAAGTTTCAACAAGGTGGTTGGGTTCGCGGTCAAGGTTATGCATTCGGTGGCTACTACACTCCATCTTCTACAAATGGTGAAGGCATCTACCCAGGGGGAAGAACACAAGGATGAGAAGTTTTTCCAATTCCTTGCGGAGGATTGGCTCAAGTTGCTGCTGGATAGTGGGGGTAAAAACCCCAATTAGCCTTCTCCTTTTTCCATGCTTTGCTTTGTTGATGGTTTTCATTGGCTGGCCAATGAGGGCCTTGTTGTGGCTCTATTGAACTTTTTCTATGGGTTTAGATTTAATTCCTACTTTACTGTTAATAGTAATTCCTTCTTTTCTGTTAATTAATTTGATACTTACTTTCACAGACTGGTTACCAACTTCAAGGTGAAGGTGGGGTCTATTAGGGTGTACTTATGATACTAGCTTAGATTTAATTCATGCTTTACTGTTAATTTCTTGGATAATTTCTTTCACAGATTGGTTACCAACTTCAAGGTGAAGCTGGGATTTGTTAGGGAGTGCAGGCTGGTTACCAGCTCCATGTTGGAGTTGGGGTTTGTTAGTTTTAATTTTTGGTTTTTGATGTTAAAAAAGGGTATTGGGTGAGGGTGTTTTGACCTCCATGATGTGCTGGTAATCTGCTGGTAGTCTGCACTTCTTGTGTTGGTTGTGTTTGTTCAGGTCAGCCCCCTTGCCTTGGCTACTTTTTTAATCAAAAACTAGTATATATTCTAAAAAATTTACTATATTGTATTTTTAATATTATATGCTATAAATAATTATTACAATTTTTAATATATAATATATATTATTCTATAATATATAATATAAAAGTACTATGTCACATATGTTATATTATATAATTTTAGTATTTCATCAACTCTTTATTTATTATTTAAATTCTACCTTGCATTTATAATTTATAGCTATATTTTAAATTTTTACGATTATAACTATACAAATAAAAGTATTATATATACAAACAAAATTTATTAAATATTATTTTTTAGATTTTATACAAATTTTATTAATTAATTTTTAATCTATAATAATTATACTTTTATTAAATAACTATTAATTAAAAAATATATAATATTTATAATAAAATTAAAATTAAATTTAGATATATAATTATAACTATTTACGGCAAGTACAGGCCACTACGTGGCACTTGTTACAACATGAGGTTGCAAGTTTTAAGTTTATATGAGCATAACTACGTGAAAAATATAGGATGTGCAAATGATATTTCAATACAATTGTCTCTCCTTAAAAAAAATTAAACTTATAGTGAGGATCCAATATAACTCCCTTCCAAAATATCATAAGTGGTTCTTATATAGTACACAAGTGGTATTAGGGATTCCCTTTACTGTCTACAAAGAGATGTACAACTTGATACCAAGCATAATGTGTATTTATCTAAATTTATAGAAAAAAAATTGGAATGAATTTGGTCATGATCTGTAGTAAATCTCAATATGGTTCATATCATAAGCTCTCTGAGGAATAATTGTTCTAAATAATAATTTCCCTTTTACCACATGATGCAATAAGATTTCAAAAACTTTGAATTAGAAAAACAAGTTGTTATCTTATTGTTCTTGGTCATAAGTGTGGAACTAAAATGTGTCTTTGCAATTATTAAAACTTCTTAGAAATTGGATGATGCATTATTGGATTTTAGTAGACCATCTACTTCTAATATAAATGTGAAATTACCATAGAATAGAGTAAGAATTATAGTTCCTAGACAATGATTAGAATGTTATTAAAAAAATATAGATAAACAAAGTAAAACAATAATTTATGGATGATGCAAGAGTTCTCACACCTTAGGATTTTTTTACATCATTCCTTCTCCTAATGACATGCATATGCAGCTGATATTCGGCTACAATTTTGAAGTCAAAGATAAAGATTAACATGTTACAATCTACTTATAGTTTGGGAGGCATAAATATACTCTTGTATTATCAATGATAAGTTAGGTACTATTTTCCTAACCTTGTAACTTGAGGTATTTTCTTTTTGGGTGCGTGCAAGAAGTTGGGTCCCAATTTGGGGGAAGTATTCTCGGCCTTGGGAATCCCACTAGAAAAATGTACCCATTTTGAAAAAAATGGGTACGCATTTTAGGTTTGGGCACCTAATCCAAAAATTCTAAAAATGTGTATGCATTTTTTTTTCTCAAAACATGTACACATTTCAAAATGGGTAAGCATTTTTTTTTCAAAACGCATACGGGTTTCAAAATTGGTACAATTTTTTTTTCAAAACGCATACATATTTAGTAAAAGTGTTTTTTTTTAAATTATGCCTACGAGCTCAATTTTCAATACAAACTTATTATATTTATGTAACAGGTTTGCATTTTTCAACCGATATGCATTATTTAAAAGTTGAATTCACCACCCACCCTTTGCATTGGGTATTATTCTAGATAGGCTTAGTGGGACCAAGCCTATGCCTTAGATTTGCAAATGAATGGCTAAGGCATTGGAACCCAAAAATTATACCTTGCCATAATTTTTGTAGGCCTTTTTGATCAAATTTTTTGATGAAATGATAATCCATTGGACTTCTTACTATTTAGAATTAAAAAATATAACTTTGGGGGGAATTTGATTAATTTTACTATTTTGGTATTATTTATTAAACAAACTGGTACATAAACTTCAAATAACAAGCTTGTCCATTTTTTAATAACTTTTTTTTTTTTAATGTTTTTTACAAAGAAAATTATATGACATCAATCTACACACAATTCTCTTGAAGATTTAAAATTTTGAAAAAAACTGATAATGTTTGGTCAATTTATGGTGGTTGTACACCAAAGGTTTCTAAAAGAGACTTTAGGGTCAATAAAAATTCATAAAAAAACATATTTAATGAAAAAATGCTAATCAATCTTTAGTGTCTTAGGTGTCTTTCCCCAAAAGGATTTACAAAAATACTTTTATTTAGGTCAAAATATGGTGGTCATACACATGTATAGTATGGTTATGAAATAAGTACTTTGAAAAACTAATTTTTACACATGTATACTAAAAATCAGTGTATTCCATGTGGGTATTGGAATAAATTACATTTTTGAAAATTAGACTCTAAGAACTACATTTTCTATTGTTGAAGTATTCTGAGATTTAATCTTTAAGTTCCTCAAATTTCTACATCAATTGAGACAAGATTTGAAAATCAGGGAAAACACTTCCACTTTTTGCCCAAAAGTTGACTCAACTGCTTGTAGGAACCCTTTTACTTGAATATATTTAATAATATTAATAGGTTTTCTAGTATTTAATACATTAAGAATTGAAATCAACACTCGCTTGCATTCCTTAGTATTAATGTTGGTTTGGGTTTCATTGAATATATTTGTGGTGCCATGAAAATGCCTCAATATGTGATAATGTGGACTGATCTAAATCATGTTCCTTGTGTAGTGGTGGTATAACTATATATATTTGGGAGAAAAAAAAATTCGCAATTACTCACAGTATGCATTTTCAATATGAAAGGAAAATTTCCAACTTTTTTATGACAAAGGAAAGTGATGATAGTCATTTTTTTATCTAGATTTGTGCTATCGATTTTTTAGGCATTATCATGCAATATCTTTTGATAATTTATTTTCAGCCTTATTTTTAGAAAATGGGTCATTTAAGCATGCATGCCAATGGTAGAAAGATATATTAGTCTTGGTTTTATGTTGTCATATCTCTACATAAGCATGTTTCATTTTGTCTGTCATATTCTTTCCTTTTTCGTTCCTTCTCTCTTTATCCCATTTTCTATTTTAGTCTATATGTTCGAAGAATTTTGAACTCCTTTCATTACCATGTACAAGAGTCATTCCCAACTAGGGTCAATGTTCACACTCTTTCAAGTTTAATAAAAACTCTTATTCTTTGTGTATGTAAATAACCAATCAAACATAATTTTGTTTAGGGTTGCAAGTGTTGATTTGATCTTTTCTCTTGTGAATATTCATGGTTAAATTATGTCTACTTATGCTATTCCATTTATTTTAGTCACGGGAGATCTATGAATAACCAATCTGATCATTGGTTTAGTCATTTTAATTTAGGGTTTTTGTTTGTAACTTGATGGGTTATCCTTGGTGCTATTTGGCTTTTCTCTTATGTCTAAGAAATCATGGTGTTTACAAAGTGCACTTAGTCATGTCCTTGGTTTTCGCTCCAAGATCTTATCATGGTAGCCTTCATGTATTAATCCATGTATCCCAATTCCTAATAGCCTTGCATGCCAAAATTCAGACTACTTATCTCTTATGTGCTTGGAACCTCAATTTACCAATTATATGGTATTTTTTCCTTACATGCATCTACCCATAAATCCATGTGTTTTCAATTCGAATGAAGATTCATCAACTAGTGCTTGTGGATTAGTCACATGATGCCACATGACACATTTATAACATCATAATTTATTACCTTTTTATTTGATGGAATGTTGGGATATGATAGGATCAATGGTGTCGATATAGCCTATGGTGATTTATTGTCTAGTGTCAATGTATAATGAGGGTTTATCCCACGTATTCTTATGTGGTGTCTTAATATTCTTTGAAGGCCTTTTTTGTGGTGGGAAATCATAATGAAGGAACATCTTTGTTTTATTCTATTACCATAATGTTATGAGATCTTGATTAAAGTATACAGATTATCCTAATGTTTGAACCACTTATCTACTCACCAAGGACTATTTATAAATACTCGTAAATGCCACCATTTATTTTTTTTACTTTTAGGAGATTGTGATGGCTATTATGAATGAATCTACAAATTGGTGACCAACAAATTTATATATATGCATTCCTCTTAACCTCCTCCACATGATCATATATCACTATTTTAGTTGATTGGGCCTCGTACATGTTAATTTATCCGTGCTTCAAGTCTTAGATTTTGGTTAATCCATGTCCTAATATGGTCACTATTGTACCTTCAAAAGACAATATTTCTTGATTAATGACCTTTACGTACATGGTAATATTTTGAATATTATCTTGTGCCATAAAAATTAGATACAAAGGATATATTTGTGTCAATCTTATTTGGTTATCATTACTTTCTTCGCATAATGTGATTAAGATATGGGTTAGTATAAACCTTACATTACTTGTATTTGTATCATCACATACTACTATTAGCTTATTGATATGTATTGAACTTATCCATTACACTAATAAGTAGGAGTTTTAATTTTCTCATACACTTCTAAGCATATTCAATGATGGTTTTCTCCATATGTGTAAATACATAATTTTTTCTATAGGTGTTTAATTGTTGCATGTAGTTGTACTACAAATATAACTCAATGTGACACCAATCTATTTACCCAATAGGTTATTTGTAAAGCTTAATGATATATATACACAAAATTGCTTGATGTATTTTAGGTTGTTCTATGAGCCAATGTTTTATTAGTGTGGCCTAAAATATATTGCTTGGCATCAACACACGCATGTTGCAATAATGTGTGATAATGATTTTGCATGTATGGGTTGTAGGAAGGTGTAGTTTTAATAGGTGATTACATGAATGTGAGGAAAGGTTCTCCTCTGGTGTCTTGGCCTAAATTTGTCCTCCTATTTTTTATGTTTCCTTCTCTCTACTTGAGATACGATGTTTGATGTAGGAGATTCTAAGGGTCATAACTTTTGACCCGGATTTGGGTTTTTGCTGAAATTTTACAAGCAGATGCATGAGGAGTTATTTGGATTGTTGATCGAGCTCATCTTAAATGGTGGCTATTTTGACCTTTTTTTGGGAGCCATAAATATCATGTTGGCCTCCGAAATTGGCTTTTCTTATTTTTCAATTTTTTTAGAAAGTTGTTTTTGTAATAAATCTGAAGTCGTGTCTTTGATTTCATGGATTAGTTGGCAATTCATCTTGCCTTAGTTGGGGTCTTTTCTTGGGAAAAATCAGGATTCATAGGATGGGTTTTGGAAATTACCAAAAAATGGAAAAATATGTTTTTTTGGTTTTTCTCAAAAATCTGCCAAATATAGTAATTTTCAGAATTGTATTAAGTAGGAGTTTTGTTTCATTGTAAGGTAGAGTAAGTTGGAGAAGTTTAATGAGGAATTTCAAATTCTGCAACCTCGTGTCATGTATTTTCTGGTTTGTTGTTCTTGAAGGTTTTGGTGCTACATCAATGTTCATCTTGTCTCATCTTGAGTAATGGTTCCAGATAGAAAGGCCTACATTTTTTTAAGTCAGCACATTTGAGTAAAGGAGAAATTTGTCCCACATGTTGTGTCATGCACCAATAATTTCTTATGTGTTCTTATATATTCAAGCTTAAGTTAAGAATGTTTATCTTAAATTATAATATTTACAAGATTCATGTAACCATTAGAGAAGTGCTCCTTACACTATGAACTAGTTCTCATTTACTGTACCTAAAATTTAGACAACCCTTCCTCCTACTCTATGTAGGAGAAGCTTCTCCTACAATCCAATCTAATTTTTTTTCACCTCCTATGCATGGATAAGGATGATATCTATCTCCATATGAAAAATATGTTAGGAATTTGTTGAGTGGCTCTTGTTAGGATATTTAGTTATAATTTAATCTCTAATGGTGCATCTCCAACTTTCTTGGAATGAGTACTTGGATGTCCATGTATTGAGATATTATTATTTTTGTATTATTCTCTCAAATGACTTGGAATAATAGTTGCACTAAGATTAAGAAGCGAAGTGGAACATATCAATAGTTTTACACATTGATTCAAGTTCATTTATGTTAGTTTAGCATTTTTAAGTACTAGCAGGGAGAGTGAAGTATCTTGTCATTAATCAAGTGCAACCCATGTGAAATGATAGAAGCAATCTCGGATGACATTATTGGGAAGTGTTCCTTTTGAATTATAGTGATCAAAGACATTATTATTGGCTATATCCATGGTGCATCGATTGATTTCATCATGGGTACATGGTTTCCCTCATATTATGGATTGTGGTACCATTGGTTTCCTCTTAACAGTTCTTTATAAATTGTATGTATTGGATGGAGATATGATGGATTAGTTTACAATTACATAGTTGTTGCCAAAATGTTGCTAAACTAAAGTATGTTGTAAAATATCATTTTGATAAATAATTATTATTTATTTAGAGTGAATTTCTGGCTTTGATTGTGTATGTTTTTTAGCATCAACATTTCAGATCACACTCCATGATCCATCATCAGGATGAGCAAAGAGCAATATTTTTTTTACTTTTCCTTATTGCTCTCAACTCATCCTGAGGATGGATCATGGAGTGTGATCTGAAACGTTAATGCTAAAAAACATACACAATCAAAGCCAGAAATTCACTCTAAATTTAATGGATTGTGGAAATTTGATCGATTTAATTAAATAATTATTAGTGCTATCTTTGGTGGTGGATTTTTGTCTCCATTAGATTTCTTTATGTACATCTACTATTATGTTTGAATCTTATAATTTGCTGATTTAAACTTTCACATGTCTATTTTTTGGTAAATCAAATGATGTTAAAACCAAGATTTTATATTTACCAACTAAGTGGACAAGCTTTCATTAGTAGTAGCGTACCCTATTTTTCAATAGCTTTAGGGCCAACATTATAGCTTTTTATTAGGGTACAAAATGTTGTTGTCTCTCTGATTTTGCTAGATTCACAAAGGGGATTTGATGCTCCTAATCTTCTACCTAATGAACAGTCCTAATAAGTGATGGTGCAACATGATAATCCTTCTCTCCTTATCATAAACCCCTTATATAAATTATAACAAATATATACTTATAATTCTATATTTAAAATACTTTTAGTACTTTAAATTATTACCAAACTATTACATGAGATCTTTTATTAACATAATTACCATTAAATATTTTTATAATTCAGAATTATCCTTTAGGATGTATCATTATTTTTTATTAGGGGTAAAGCAGTTTTTGAAGGGAACAGTAACCCTTTGCAAAATACTAAAGATAGACAATTAGCAGCAAAAGTAGAGACGAACAGACAAAATTAGAAACAATAGCTGGGGGAAAAGAAGATAATGCATATTAAACCCCACCAGCAAAAGCACCCTAGCAAAAGATGATATTAGAAAACCAGCCCCAGCAACCAAGATTAGGTCTGCTTCAAGATCTCAGCAGACTCATCCATCACAAATTTGTATTTGTCGATGGCTTCTTTGAGATCTATAATATCTTTAGAGCTCCCCTGTTTCACTTTTTTGGCACTTGCCCTTGTACGAGTCCCTGGGCTAGCAACGCTGGGATCAACAGTATTATCCAGATCAACCACAATAGTATTGGAGTTCCCATCCAGCACAGAAAGAAGAGCCCTGAGATTACTGTCAGTCACTTTCATTCCCTCATAATTGTTTTTCATCATTCTGCTGAGGGTTTCTTCAATGCTCTGGATGCGGATTTCAGTGGTACGCTGGCTGAAGTTAACCACAGTATTGATCCTCAGTTCAAGTTTCTCTAGTAATATTTCTTCCAAATTCTCCTTCTGATCTTCCTTGTCTGCATCTTCTTTCAAAGGTTTAGCAAGCAGGATAGCCAACTTATTAACCCTATCCTGGAGGTCATCATACTTTCCGTTGATGTCTCTTATCTCTTCCAGAAGCCATTTGTTCAACTGCAGATCCATATCAGCCCTGTCCCTAACAACTTGCATAAACCTGCAGGGATCTTGGGTTTTATTGGTCTCATTGCCATGACTATCCCCAGTTTTTCCTTTACCCTTTTTATTGTCCTCAGACCCCATAGCTTTGTCATCTTTCAAAGTCCTTCCCACAAAAGACACAGACTCTGCGTAGTTCACCAGAACAGGGGTGGTATCAAAAGTACCCTTTTCTTTAGTCTTCGGGCTAGGTTGACTGAGATTCTTAGCAAAGGAATTAGGTCTTTCCACCTCCACATCCGTAGGGTCATCCCTAGAATTATTTTTCTCCTGGTCCTCCATTTCCATTCCTTCAAAGCTGCCTTTCTCACTCTCCTCAGAGGAACCACAAGCTTCCTGCTCAAGGGCCTCTGTGTCTTCCTCCGTTTCCATTCCAGCTTCCTTAGAGAGGAATTTAGAGGCTTCCCCTTTTTATTTTTTCATGTCCTTTTCCTTAGCCTCTGTTTTGCTGTCCATGCACATGCCTTCCTCCTCCGTGAGGATCTTGATATGCTCTTCACCACTAGTATTGACTCTCCCCTTCTTCTTACTTCTAGGTGTGTTGCTCTCAGAAGGAAAAGATCTTTTACCTTTCTTGCCTCTGTTCAAATCTTCTTCCTTTGGGTTGTCCTACATCTTAAACTTAGCATGCTCATATATCAACAGGATAAGCCCGTCGTGGAGGATAGGCAAGGCAGCATTCTTTTTGTTCTCCAAAATACTATTTTCCAGAGACTTAAGAAGAAAAAAAGGAAAAGAGATTCTCCTATTGTAGTGGAAATGATTTATCAACATGAAATGAAAATTGTAAACCCTAGTATATCGACCCTCTAGGGTAAAATACTGCATCATAACTTTGGCAACCTTAGCCCAAAAGAGTTTCATATGGTCTCGCAGGAAGAGATCTCCTGACTATTTTACCCAAATTTCTCTTTCTACTTTTGACTTAGGGTACATTTTAGCAGCATTTTTCGCCATGACAACCCCTCTATAGTATTTTAGACCAGACAACTTAAGACCCGTAATTTTAGAGATAAGTTTTTCGGTTGCCCTAAATGTCTTACCACACAAAGTTACATGGCCATTGTCCCAACTGTCCGCAAATTCCTTGGAGATGTCCTTATCATTTCCATGGAGTCTCTCCGTATACTTCGTTACCCCACCTTTCCTAAGTCTCTTCCAAACTTCTTTTTCTTTCCTCCATTTGCAGACCGACGGTTCTTCCCTTTTCAGCTTTCCTCCCATACTGCTAGAAAACCAGAGATCAGAATACGATAGACCGGAAGAAAAATGTAGTTTTTGTGAATGAATGATAGAGAAATGTCATCCATAAATAGAAATGATATCACTTCTCCCATAAGTGTTATAATTAATGCACTTGTTGTCGTGCATGCGAAGCTCAAAATTGAGGCAACTTTGATTACTACCCTTTCTTGTCATCATTATTGGGAATATTTTTGGGTTTGTGCCAGTTTTGATTGTACTTCACCAGATTAGCAATATCAGTATCTAATCCCTGATAGCCATTCCATACTCTGACATCATCACTAAAAGCACCCACATTAGCCAGGCCGTCAACCACACAATTGGACTCTCTGTAGGCATGACTGGCATAGGTGACTTCGAATCCATCAATCAGAGTTTTAATTTCATCAAAGATATGACTAGTATTCCACGAGGGAGTATTAATACCATTAATACAATTTATTGTATTCAATGAATCTCCTTCCAACCACAATTTAGAGCAGTTCTGCATTTTAGCAAGTTTACAAGCATTAAGGGCCGCCATGGCTTCTGCCATATGACTTGTTTCATATCCTACAGGATGAGCCAAGGCCGCAATACACTTTCCTTCAGAATTTCTTGCTATGCTCCCACATCCTGCTCTGCTAGGGTTTCCTTTAGCCGCTCCATCAAAATTCACTTTGAGCCATCCAGGAGGAGGAGAGTTCCAAATCGCAGACTCCCAGGGAGAAACAGGGGCTTTATATTTAAAGTTGAAATCCCAAGTCTGAAGGATCTCCTTATCATTAATCCCTTCCAAGAGCTTAGGTTTTAGCTTGATTGCAACTTTAGTGTTTTCATTAACACTGTTGATTATTTTAGATCCAATCAAGCTAGGAGTATAATTTTTTCCTCAGAATATCCTATTATTCCTTTCTTTCCAAATTTTCCATATAACATGAGGCCTAGTATAATCCCAGACAAGTTTTCCCAATTGGTGTTTGAAAGGAGATCTCCATTGTTCCAGAAAATCTTGAATAGTATTGGGGAACACCCAGCTAACTTTCCAGTGCTGTAACACCACCCTCCAAGTATTCTTAGTGAACTGACAATGAAGAAGAAGGTGAGTAGAGGTCTCAGCTTCTTGCTTGCAGAGATAACATCTATTAGGGATAATCCATCCTCTTTTCTTCAGATTTTCAGTAGTTTGGATTTTGTCCTGAGTAAACAGCCAATAAAAGAAGTTAATTTTAGGGATCAGAGAAGTAAACCAAACCTTAGCTCCTTTAGATTCCTCCTCCATTGGGTTGATCATCGAGTAGGTAGAGGCCACAGAAAAGGTACCATTAGGATTAGGGGCCCCAATTAGCTCATCTTCTTTATTATTTTTAACGACCCAAGGAGAAAGATCTAGGTTAATACTTTTCAGGATGGGGTCAATATCATTTAAGTTTAACCATTTATTTTCCCTCCAGTAGTCTGCCACTTTACTACCAAATCTGATTTTACACATGACCGCAATGTTATCCATGCCAGGGTACTAGATCAAAGGTTTATCTCTGAACCAAGGATCATCCCAAAAATTAATTTTCTGCCCGCTGCCAACTCTCCATTGGGCCCCTTTAGTAGCTAGGGGTCTAGCCTTCAAAATGCTATTCCAAATCTCCGAGCCCTTAACAACAATGGGAGAAGAGAGGAAAGAATCAATAGAGGGTGAGTCAAAAAGATATTTGGACTTAAGAATTTTATTCCAACCTTTCTCTCCTTAAAACGTTCTCTAGCATTGCTTAGCTAGGAGAGCCAAATTGATGTCCTTAATTCTTCTGATACCCAGACCCCCAAGTTTGACCAGCTTACAAACTTTTTCCCAAGCCACAAGGTGAATTCTGTCTTTAACTTTAGTTCCTGACCATAAGAATCTTTTTTGGATTTTCTCAATAGTATCTGCATACTTAGAGGGAATTTTGAAAAGAGACAAGGCATAAATAGGGAGGTTTTGGAGGGAGCTCTTAAGCAGCAGGACTTTTCCAGCATTGCTAAGGAGGGATCCTTTCCAACCAGCAAGTTTTTCATAGAACTTGTCCACAATCTCCATCCAAAAGGAATCAGGAGGTTTACTCCCCAAAGGCAGGCCCAGATAACTTGAGGGGAGAACAGCAATAGAACAGCCCAAGATGGTCACCATTTTCCTCTGTTGATCCAGTGGAATGTTCAAGAAGAAGAGGGAGCTTTTATCCCAGTTAATTAACTGACCAGTAGCTGAAGAGTAAGAATCAAGAGCTTTTTTGATAGCTATAGCTTCTTTAACAGAGGAAGATCCCATAAGGACAGTGTCATCCACGAACTGTTCGTGAGAGCTTGGAGGGCAGGAGGATGAAGGGAGAAGACCAAGAATCCTCCCTTCCAAAACCCCTTTAGAGAACATTCTCCCAAGGCTCTCAGCCATGATAGCAAAAAGAATGGGGGAAATAGGGTCTCCTTGGTGGAGTCCTCTTGACGGAAAGAAGAGATTAGAGGCAGAACCATTCACCAGCATAGAAACAGAAGGGGAACCAATGAGTTGCTGAATCAAACCAATCACTTCCACAGAGAAACCAAAGGCAGATAGAACTTTGCAAAGAAATTTCCAGTCCACTCTGTCGTAAGCCTTAGACAGATCCACCATCATGAGGAATCCATTCCTTTTTGAGACCTCCAGTGAGTGAATGTTCTCATGAACTGAGATAATTGAATCCAGGATTTGCCTACCCGGAACAAAGCCATTTTGCTGGGGGGATATTAAAATTGGGAGAATTTTTAGAATACGGGTCGTGATGACTTTAGATATAATCTTATAGAAAGTGTTACATAAGCTGATAGGTCTAAAGCTATCTGCTTTATCCGCTCCTAGCCTCTTAGGGATGAGGACAAAAAAGGTGGAATTAACTTCTCTCAACAAAGAGCCAGATCCAAAGAACTCTTTGACCGCATCTGAGATGTCTTTCTCCACAATATGCCAAAAGGACTGGAAGAAGAAGGGAGGAAATCCATCCAGGCCTGGAGATTTTTCTCCTTCAAAAGAGAAAACAGTCGCTCTTATTTCCAGAGTAGATGAAATTTTGGCCAACATCTTATTATCCTCTCTTGAAAGGATACAAGGGATTGAATCCAACAACTGATGTTGATTGTCCTCAGAGAGGTCAGGGTCAGCTTTGAGAAGGGAGGCAAAATACCCAGTCAGTTCTTTCCTAATATCTTCTTCCTTGCTCAATTTACCCTGATTACCATTTATATGTTCTATTCTTTTAGTAGCCTTGTGCTTCTAGGTAGTAAGGTGGAAGAACCTAGTATTTTTATCACCCGCTTGGAGCCAAAGTGCTCTTGAGCGTTGTCTCCAAAAAACCTCCTCCTTAGAGATAATATTGTGATAATCTACTAGAATTTTATTTTCCTTAATTTTGTTGTCCTCAGTCAAGCCCTCTTGATCAATAGTTCTTTGAATTTCTTCAAGATCAGCTTGGATCAGACATTTATTTTTAAAAATATCTCCAAACTCTTCTTTATTCTAGACCTTGACTCTGCTTTTGATGTTTTTATGTTTTTGAACCACTCTATACATCATTGTTCCCTCCACTTGGATATTCCACCATTCTTCAATATGCTTAGCAATGTTTGGGTGTTGCATCCACATTTTTTTGAATCTAAACGGATAGTTCCTCTTCCCCAAAATAGGATTCGCTTGAATAGATATAGGAGAGTGGTTAGATCCAACTCTAGGAAGAGAAGGCAAAGAGCAGTCATAGAGAAGAATCTAGTCCAAAGTTAGAAGGGCTCTATCTAGCCGGACTTGAATCAGATTATCCCAAACTCTTCTGTTAGACCAAGTAAAGCTACTGCCTCTAAGTTCAAGGTCTAGAAGGGCCTGGTTATTGATGAAATCCATAAGAGCTACTCCACTATCAACCTGAGAAGAGATACCACCCATTTTTTCAGAGTCAGTCAGGGGTGTATTAAAGTCTCCAGCCACCATCCAATAATCATTCTTGAAATTACTTCTTTCCACTTCCAGTTTGCGCCAGAATCTATCCCTTCCAGTTTTTGAGTTGGGAGCATAAATGTTAGAGAGGACCCAAGTGAAACCATCTCAAATATGAATGAATCTTATAGACGAGATATTGCCTTCTGATTTGATAAGATCCCCAGAAATAGTGTTAAGGTTCCAGAAGGCAGCAATACCACCTGAAGCTCCCACTGAGCTACACCTAGTCACACCACAATTTTTAAACACTTTTGTCTTTTCTACTTTATCTTTTGTCATTTTAGTTTCTTGTATAAGAATTATATCTGGTTTCTGATCTCTGACTAAGTTTCTCAGAACATCCTGCTTGTGGGGGCTATTTAATCCCCTGATATTCCATGAAATAATCTTCATTTACAACTTTTGGGCACAATCCTGGATGGTCCTTTGTCGCCCATCTGCTATATTTTGTCTACTCTCCTGATTTCTAGTGAAGCGGCTTTTAGGTCGGCCTCTAAGAGGTTTTGGAGTTCCCACATCTGCTTTCTTAGCTCTAGTTAACACACCTCCCTGGGGCACCCCTGAAATACTGCTGGTTGGTTTCTTCTTACTAGTAGAAACCTCACTCCAAGGGTCCCCTCCATCTTCTAACAAAGGGTTAGATTCTTCCATCAAGTCTGCCCAGCTAGGGTTTTTCTTAGGAGTTTGAGGGCTAGGGCTATTGTCAGTCGATTTAGCACTTAGATCAATAATAACATCTAAAGGGGAGCAGGAATTCTCAATACAAAGGGTTTCCATACCTTTCTGATCTCCAGCAATTTCTCCTTCTTCAAAGAAGTCCTCTGGCTCAGTTGACTTTGACGGAGGAGGGACCTCACAGCTTGTTTGGTTATCATCCCCCTGTGAGGCATTCAAGAGGCTAGCAGCAACATCTTTCTCTATATAAATCACTAGTTCTGATGATGCGGGAGCTGGGGCGTTTGGCACTGGTTTTTCCTTTTAGATCTTTCTTAGTTCCTTCGGAGGAGGGTTTTTGGCTTTTTGAGTTTTGAGAGGGCACTCTTTCGCTCTATGACCTGATTTCTTGCAGGAAAAGCACACAAAGGGGAGGGATTAAAACTCTACCTCTTGCGACCAATATCCAAGATTAGATTTAATCACTATATTGCTCGAGATGTCCATCATCTAGAGGATGTTGACATAGATCCTAGCATACACCCTTCTCGTTTTAGCCACCGTCATAGGATCAATCGACAGGAGATCTCCAAATGAACTAGCCAATCTTCCCAAAATATCTTCATGCCAGTATTCGAGAGGGAGTCTTAGGAATCTAACCCAGACTAGAGCCGAGATAAAGAATGCTGAATCATTTAGAACCAGGTTAGGGGACCACTTACGCAGGGCAAGGGAGAATCAGCCTAGCATCCAAGGGCCCCCACAGAGAATATGAGAAAGATCTTCCATACTGGAGAACTCGAATGAAAAGAATCCTTTGGCCATTGTAGCGATATCAACTTGCCCTTTCAGAAACCATTTCCTCTTAGCAAACAATCTGACAGCTTCAATATTAGGTCTACCTCACGCAAACTTGCCTATCAGGGTCATTTCCATAGCCAAAATAGAATGATCGATCAGAGGATCTGGGATAACAATAGAGAATTCTCCTTTAGCCGGGTTGGATATCACATTAACCGCAGGAAAGGTAGATTTCCCTATTGGTTTAATCCCGAAGAGGCCCGCCCACTTTCCCTTGGGAACTGACGCCCTAGCTTTACAAGATTCTTGAGCCTGTCGATGACCGTCAGAGGGGCCCTCATTCGAACTACTATCAGAGGTAGGAATTCTAGTTGACTTCAATCCATGGTCAACATCAACCTTGATTTCATTATGCTGAGGAGGGAGCCCACCCGCCGGGTGGAGAATAGATTCCAGAGTAGGTACTGTACCTGCAGGAGCTGCACCGCCTGCACCACCATGGATAGGATTTGAAAGTAGGTTCTCACTCAAGGGTTTCCCGCTCGAGGTTTCCGCCATTGCCTCTATAGCGCTCATTATTGTTTAAATCAATTTTAATTTAATATAAAATAATACAAAATAATGTAAAAAATATAATATAATTAGTAATAAAAATTTAGACATAATCTCTTTCTAAGATTTGAATCAATTTCCATCTAATATCTTAATAAATTTGATGCAAAATAGCACAAGATAATATAACAAAGAGAATATAATTATTAATAAAAATATATGACATTCTCTTGCTAACATTTGAATCAATTTTCGTCTCTGATGCAAAATAATGAAAGATAATATAATAAAAAGGCGACAGTTATTAATAAAATTTAAGTCCTATAATTAACCTTGGAATGCTCCATATCTTTCAGCCAACCCATCTCAAATTCAGACAGTGTTAATATCTCATTAACACTGTTGCAAATTGCAAGTACTGTGTCATTTATATATATATTTGGAAATGGTTACAAGTTACGAATTTCAAATCAAAGGAATATACAAAATCGAAGATCAAATCACAGGCACAAAATTTCAAACACCTAAAAACTCTTGGGGCACCCAAAACAGGATCTGTTACATGAATAACAAAGAGGATGCCCCGACTTATTTTTCCTGGATGAATTGCAACTAATAAGGTTATTGATGGGTGGACTGATTTGAAGGCAGGAGAGGCTTTTTGTATGGAGATCTGCATAAAGCAGTTAACAGTGTATCCAATATATCCAGCATATTGCTGTGTATGTTTGCTGTATATAATTGTATAACGTATGTATGTTCTTGTGTAAGCTTAACCTTACCAGAAAGAACTACAATATTGCAGAGGTGGGAATGTCCCATTGATTAGTGCTCACACCCTTCAATACATCATACAGATTGGACTGGAATGGCAAGGAGTTGCAGAGGCTGATATTCCCTGGCATGGGGATGCTGTTGAATATATTGTTCTTCTTAAGAAAAGCCTCTGCTTCTTGTTGTTGTTGATGATCAGTACTAGTACAGAAATCAGGTGAGAGATTCTGTGTCTTTGAAGCATCATCTGCAGGAGGTGGCATCTGCAACATGTAACTCACAAAATTAATAGTGCTTTTCTCTGCTGAATGCTCATTGTAGTGAGATTGATCACTAGTGTTTGAGTATTCCAGATTTGGCAGAGACAGTGATCTTGCAGGAAGAAAGCATGGAATTGATTTGGCATGGCTGAATTTGCAGGAGCCAAATGCCATGTTTGTGGGTTGCTGTTGGTTCAGGAACTGAAATTCATCAGTGCCTGCCATTATTGAAGAGGGAATGGCATGTGTGGATGCAGGGTGTGTTTGTACATCTCCAGTGCCTGCCTTGGGTTGGGGGATGTCCATGATGTTGGTATAGCTGTAGTTGTTGTTGCAGCTTGATTCAAATGTTCTGTCCACCATTGGTGGTGTCCACATATGATGAGGAACTCTCTGTGCTACTGTGCTTTTCTTGAATATTCGACATATAGCCCAAGCATCCTGAATATGCAGCATATACAAAAGGTTTAAGTCAATAACACAAACATGTACTGAAATAGTTTTTAATAATTTGGATTTTAATTTTTTTTTAAATTCACCAGTATACCCCAAAAGGAAAGCCTAAGTGTGCCTCATTCAAATGAGTTTGAACTTTGAATCCAACAGGTTCAATGTTGTCCATATATAACAGTCATGTGTGACTTTATTGGGTTTTATGAAAACAATCTAATTGTAAACTCCCCTGCTCTGAAGAAAATCTCTCTCGAAAACAGTTATTAAAAACACAGAGCAAAGCAATGAAGTAGAGAAAATGATATTATGGTAATGCTACCAAATGATCAATATGCAAATGGTACTGGTGTGAATGGGAGGATAGAGATCATGAAACATATTCTAACGTTATTGGAGACTGAAACAATTGGATTTGACGACATCGTTGATGAAAAAATTGATAACTCAATAAAGTCTATAAATCATAGACTCTGGAAACTTCATGTATTTAACTGAAACAACTGACAGGCACTTTCAGCATTCTCCAAAGATGTTGGAGACTATAGACTTGAAAGAATTGCCCCCCTGAATAAACTATTCAATCAATGATTTAAAGCGAGGCTACCTGGTGGGCTGCAAACTTCTATACGGGTATAGGATGCAAGTGACCAAAGGGCACCCACAAAAGGAGAAATTTATATGGTCACCAAACTTTCAACCAAGTTCAATGGTTCTATATGAGCTGCCAAGAAATTCTCCAACTTTAATCTTATAATGACTTGTAAATGAAGAAATCCTTTAAACTTACATTGGGTGGTAGATCCTTGTCGAGAGGTCTTTTACAAGGAGAAGAGACAGGCAACTGGGTAGGAAGACGGAACTCATGCATCATCCAGTCTGTTTTAATCCCTTTGGCGGCCCTCCCTTTGTAAAACACAAGAGACTTCTTAAGCCCAATGCAGTTGGTCCCATCAGAAGAATAAATAGGCCTATCAGTCCCTGTAGCCTTCCAGAACCCTGCAGTGGTGACCCTGTTGGGTCTGTTACTGTTGCGGTATTTCCTGTCCCTTGGACAGTAAAAATACCATTCCTTCTCTCCAATGCTCGCCATCTCTTCATGACAATCCCAAACAAACCCAATTCACCAAAAACAAATGTCAGATTCTTGGAAAACCCAATAGCCAGAAAATTAATCCCAAACAACCCAATTCACCAAAAACAAAAGTCAGATTCTTGGAAAAACCAATAGCCAGAAAATCAATCCCAAACAACCCAATTCACCATAAATGTCAGATTCTTGAAAACCCAACTAACAAAGAAAGAAACTAAAACTATCAACATACTTGGAAGGTCCCATGGATCAAACTTGTAGATATCAAGCTGCTTGATGAGCTCAATGGACAGAGGCCTCTTCTGCACCTTTCTACGAAGATAAAATGCAACAAGTTCTTCATCAGTGGGATGAAACCTAAACCCTGGCAGCATGATCTCATCTCCTTGATCTAACTCATTTTTCTGCTCCATGACTCTAAAATCCACACTGAAATGCAGGGCAATGCAAAGAAGTGAGTTGAATGAGAATGATTCCCTCACTGAACGAGCTGTGCCCCCATTTATGGAGAGTCGGAGGGGTTACAGGCGAGGCTTAGGGCGCCCTTCAGGGACTGTAAATTGGTAGAAAAAGGGTGAGCGTGTCTGCATGCGAATGTAAGGGAAGTTCCATCTCTATTCAAAAATCGACTGACACGAACGTGGGGGACATATCCACCGCATATAATCCTTCCAAATTCCAAATCCTATACCCTCTGAAACTTCTCTCTGTCATACCTCTGTCCACTTCCTCCATTTCACCATTCCCAAAACTTCTTCTGGAATATATTTATCATTTCTTTTTCTTCTTCATTCTGCACTCTGATCGAGGAAGAAGTTGGACATGTGGGGACTGAATTAAAAATTGGACAGACCCCGCAAAATTGGTATTTTTACACACCCACAAAACCCCTTCATGTAGTATTTCATGAGCATATGCCTGTGGATCCGCCTCGATCTAACACAACTTCTACGACCCGTTTGACCCTCGCCACCCTGCTTTTTGACTGAACCAATCTAGCTGTACATGATTGGCAGCCATGAGAGAGTACGGGATTTTTTGAAACAATTTATTCTCAGTTTTAAAGCCAAGGTTTCTGGACTGAGACCCTCTTTTTACTGCTCACAAACAATTTATACTCAATTTTAATGTGTAGTCTTCAATACGGCGACCCTGTTTTACTGCTCACGACAAGAAGTTATAAAGGTCGATGGACTGCTTCTCATCTTTTTATGTGTGACCAAAAAGGTTAAAGTGTAATTGCTCTCAAAAGCCAAATCTCTGTACCTCAAAACCAGGGGACATTTGGAT
The DNA here is from genome assembly GCA_018584345.1 of Thuja plicata. NCBI lineage: Eukaryota > Viridiplantae > Streptophyta > Pinopsida > Cupressales > Cupressaceae > Thuja > Thuja plicata. The sequence goes on along the minus strand of MU227691.1, from coordinate 3,772,970 downwards.
TAAAAGGATTTCCTAAAAGTTGTCATTAGATCTACTGTGTGGCTGCTCTCTTGTCAATACGGGTCCTTACTCCTTACCCACATGTAGGAATGGATAAACTATAAAATATAGAAAATGGTGAATATAGTATATGTAAAGTAGATCAAAAGCTTAATGATATCTTTAGTATTTACTATCTTTTCTTCATTTCTATTATATGGCTATACACAGGTTTCCACCATTATATATATATATATATATATATATATATATATATAGACTAAGTAGATTATTAGCTATGATTTTTAATAAATTTTATAATATGTTTAATACAAATTTTAAAGTTTAAATTTATGAAGAATTTTTTTTTCTAATTTCGTCACAATTAATCTAATAAGATGCATATACATAAGTAAACTTAAATCAAATAATAGAAGTTGGAATCGTAGTTAAAAAAATTATGACATTATGATATGAAAGGGATTGAGAGGTGGTTACTTAAATCTATGAGAAAAGGGTGTGTGTCAACAATGAAAATTGTGATATTAGACAACAATATGTTTGGAAAATATGATCATTTAAATGAATCTATGAGATTCTATGCAAATCTTTGGTTATGTCAAGGGATTTCATTGTCGTGAACTAGTCCAAATTATTATATTAGTTAAGATAACAAAATAATCAAGAAGTTGAGTACCTACATCTATGAGTAAAGAGTGTATATCAACACTGTAGATTTTGATATTAGACAAGAATATGTTTGGAGAATATGATAATTTTGTAGAATGAATCTCTAAGATTCTATTCAAATCTTTGGTTATGTCAAGGGATTTCATTGTCATGAACCAATCCAAAAAAATATAGTAGTTAAGATAACAAAGCAGTCAAGATGTTGGGTACTTAAATGTATGAGTAGAGAGTGCATGCCAACAATGAAGATAAGGGGCTTCACTTAGTGAGCCTAGGCCATATCACATGCATTTGTGACATACTAAAGAATATCCCTATTTTCAAAAAATATTCTCCCAAACTCATTTTTTATCACCTCCCTCCAATACCCACGGGGGCTTCACTTAGTGAACTTGAATCATAGCACGTGCGTTTGTGGCATGTTAAAAAATCCCCCTATTTTCAAAAAATATTGCCCAAACTCCCTTTTTGTCACCCCCCTCCAATAACCCCCACACCTGTTTTCCTGTATAAACCGCCACCCACCACCCGCCACCCCCCAAAAAAACCCCTACCCCATATTTAGGGAATATATTGCTCCTTTTTCTGCCCATTTTAAACCCCACAATATTAACGCGTGTGATAGTGTATTGGTCCTTCAGTGAAGACCTCGTGCCAATACCCCACACACCCCTTTTCCTCTATAAACCCTCTTAATCCCCCAACCCCGCAATATAGGAAATATATTGCCTATTTTTTGTTTATTTTAAACCCCCCAATACGAATGCACGTGATAGTGTATTGCCTTATCAATGAAGCCCCTATAAAATGAAGATTTTGATATTAGAGAAAAACATGGTTAGAAAATATGATCATTTTGTCAAATGAATCTTTTGGATTCTATGCAAATCTAATTTGGTTATGTCAAGATTTCATTGTCATGAACTAGTCCCCTAATTATGGATTCCTCACTACATGTTATAGAATTTAGCTATTCTATTAATCTAATTTGAAGATTAATATGCGTAAACTAGTAATGTTTATAAAGATCATGGTACGATTATTATTGCATCATTATGGGACATTGTCTCATTGGTCAACTTGCAAAAATTGTGTATAAATAATAAAAAACATCTCTCTTCAATCATGCATATGTTTGTAGGGTGATCATACAAACATAAATTACTTTAAGTGCAGCAAATCCTAATATATATGATCCTCATAATGAGAGAAGAAAATTATTAGTTCTCAAATAGTTAGAATGAACACATAAAATATGTTGTATATGAGGACATTGCAATATATTGCACAAATTTGTGATTAGTTGACCCTAGATAGGAAGAGTATAATGTTGGAGTAATTAGGTGACTCTACAACACCCCCCATATCCCTAACAGCCCAAAACAATTTCTAAGGCCCCGTTTGTTTCGCGGAAGTGGAATTGACTCAAAACCTTATTATCACAAAACCAGGTTTTGAAATCTAATTCCACCTATTCGGTGGGAAGATGATGGCACTCATTTTGGTGTCTAAACCCGGTTTTGGACACGAATCCGGAATTACAATTTAAAGAAACAAACGTCGGATTTCGCAAAAACGGGAAGTGTCACTCCCAATTATGCCTGAATTCCGCGGAACAAACGGGGCCTAAGAGAATGGAAGGAAAGATTGTTTCAACAATCCAAGATTGATTGAATATTGATAATAAGCATACTAGGCATCCAAAATGTACATGAAAGACCTTGCTTACAAAGGCAAGGTGATGACAACTACCCTTGATATCAACATTAAATGCATGATACAAATATTAAATGCTAAGTGACCCAAAGTAAATAATGAAACATGAACCTATTATAAAGAACTTCAAAAATGCCACTTGAGACAACTAACTTCTTAATTATATTAAATTGTTTATCTAAATTACTCTCCAATTCAAAAATAATTTATTTTTTGATTTGATACAATTTTCAATTCAGCTATATAACTTTTTCCTTTATTAACATTTCAACATCATCAAGATAAAATGACAATCCCACCTCAGCCCCCCACCTAACTACGATAGAAGAGCCTCACCCACTTTATTAACCAGCCTGCTAAAATAAGACCTAAGTTTAGTTTGCCAATGAAACCCTAAAAGATAAATGGCTATTATATAATTTCCATTCACTAACTTTTGTGAAATGATCATGTTACAAAACCAGATCTTAGAATTTCGAAACCACCCAAACCTTGGAGTTACAAGTTCTAATATGCCAGGTCATTGCCATCCCATTAAGTCGGCAGACACAATGAAAACTTCAAACTTGTTTCACCTGTCTTCGGCAAATGTGTTGGAATATAAAATGAGCAGACGGTCAATTTGACTCACCATGGAAATCCAGCTTTTGCAAACACAGAAATATTGGGTGATTGATGAAGTTTGTTGCATTGTCATGAGGTGCCCATTTCAATTAATAGTGTTTAGTGATATGGAAGTGCTAAATCTTTGAAAAAGAAACGTACAAAAGAATCAGGTATTGCATTGAGAGAAGCATTTGACATGGGGAGTCGAGAAAGAGTAGGGAGAAAAGAGTGGTTTGCTATTAATGCAGCTCACGTGCATGACTCAAACTTACCTTGAAGCTTCCATTGCATTAAAAACTAGAAGAGATTGTATTGAAGTCATGAGAGGGTGATGGAGTGCTTACAGGGATAGAGAAGAATCTCCCTTGCCCCAAGCAACACACTGTCCTTCAAGCCTCGTTAACTGAGGACTTTGCTGACTTTTCTTTCCTCCTTCCCTTTCTTAACTGATTTTGGCCTCGGTTTTTGCAGGCCAGGTGATGCAGATATTGTGTAAGCAAAACGTGTATTGAAAGGTAGAGAGCACACACCATTTGCTTCATACGCACTCCATGGCTGTTGTCTTGGTTACAATTGAAGCAACACAGTTACAAGTTGCACGGAGAGGAATTCAATGGGGAAGCTTAGGTGTGTGTATAGGCCCCCAACAAGCTCATTTATATGAGAAGGTGTCACTCTTAATGACTTTTGTGGGTGGGTTCTACTTAACTATTTTGTTTTATTTTTATTGGTTTTTTTAAATAAAAATAATTGGATTGTATAGATATTCACTTTTTTTAAATGGATTATAATATGAAGAATTAGTATACATCTATATTAGAAGTCATTCTTTAAGGAAATTGTTATGTGAAGGGGAAACATTAATGCATCAAAGTCATCTAGAGATTGACCTCAGCTCAATCACACATCTTGAAGATTTGAATCTAATCAAAGAAAATTTGACCTTTGACTATTGGATTATGTTGATATTAGGATTTCTACTAAGAGTAATCAAAGAAAATTTATCTTTGATGATTGGATTGGATTATGTAGATATTAGAGTTTCTAGATCTTTTTAAAATGGTTTACAATACGAAGAGTAAACGTATGTTTGAATTAGAAGTCATCCTTCGATGAAATGGTTATGAGTGAAGGGAAGCAATTTGCCAAAGTCACCTAGAGATTGAACTTAGACCAATCACAACTCTAGAGGATTTGAACCTTGGTATTATGTAGTCAAGGAACATGTCATCACCATCAACAATGTAGCTCAATTAATTGAGAGTAATAAAGGAGAAATTATATTTGACTATTGAACATCATAATATTTAAGAATGATCCTATATGGGTATACTATCTTAATAGGCTTGGATACTAATCATATTGATATTTCATTTCCTCTTCACAAGTAGGGTAAGTCTTGTGATAAAGGCACCACTACATACTCTTATCATATATAGAAAACTACTACCTCTCAACCATACACTATGATGGAGAATCCATACTATAATTTATCAAAAACAAATTTATTGAAGAATTTGAATGATCAAGTTTTCATAATTATGTTTAATCTCAATAATTGTAAGAAAAAGAGTGTATCCAATCACATAATTGAAGAAAACAAAAAAAAAAAATTCCTTGAAAAAAATAAATTCTAGGCGAAAACTCCAAAAATAATTTGAGCCAAGACACTTACTTAATCACTATCTTCAATGTCAATACAAATCCTAAGCTCCTTGGTAACATAATTGGCCTAAATATCCTTATTTAGGCCCTATAGTATTTTAAAAACTCCCTAAACATCTCCTAGTCCTAAGCTTTTCTAAAAAAAAAACATATTAAAACTATGAATCACTAGAATTCACTTCTAATCCCAATTGCATGTCTATTCCCATGCCTTCTAGTCATATGCAATTTCATATTTATCTTTATAATAAATTACAAAAGATTATTTAAAGTATAAGGAAGTTACAAGATTGAGAAAATTGGAATGTTACAAAGCATATTCTCTCACATAACAAAAGTTGTGTTTGTCATCAATGGGAAATTATGAATCACAACTATTCTAGACTAGACCCCTCATCAATTGTGAAACTATTGCTAACAAAATTTCTTCTTTTTATCAACTCTGAAAATATTAATTTTTTGGATGAAACTAACTCAATAACTACAAAATTTATTCACGTACCTAAAACCTACGATTTCATTTGAAAATTATATAAAAACTATTGTTTGTCATGTTTTGTATGTGCCAAAGATTGCTTTGAGATGTCTATTACCATCAAGAACATTTTTCAACTTCAAAATAACTTATGATATCCTAAAAATTATTATTCCTTCACTAAAAGTTTTTATTAAGTTATACACCTTGTTACTATGGAATCTATTAAATGATTTCATGGATCCTATCTTCTCAAAATGGAGAATTTCAGTCCCAAAAATATATATGAAGAATTAAATAATAAAGGGGATACTCCTATGAAATCATAACATGTGGCTACCATCTTAGCTTCCAACACTTTAACCAATCTATCTAGAAAACCATTTCTCCAACTATGTGAATGGATTTTAATGTCAAAGACCTTAAACTCAAAGGGTTTGATCATCATTCTTTCTCTTCATCCAAACTAGAAACATCCTAGCACTTCCTTCGCACATTCTCCCTACTTGAAGATTCAAGATCCAAGGTTGCTCCTTCTTGCCTTTATAAGAATTCAACATGAAGAAATGTCCACCCTTGAAAAATTAATAGATGTTGGTCTTTGGAACACAACTTATCTCTCATATGTACATATGGGATAAAAAAACCACATATCCACACACATCCATATACAAATGTTCAACTAATACAGTGTGTCATCAACCAATATGGGGTTATTAAAAAACTTCAATGTACATCAATTATAACTTACCTATAAGTGAATCAAAACTCTCTTTGATCCAACCCAAAACACAATGTTTGGGGTCTCAATAAGTTTTTATTAGAGAAATGTAACTAAATCTCAAGATACTAGGTTAGTTTGGAAACAAGAATCAAAAGGTACATCAATTTTAACATCCTTGAATTAAATGCTACTTCCAAGCAATTAAATTTTCTCTCTTCCTTTATGTGCTAAAAAATGAAATTAGCATTCTTTGTAGTGTATGTTAATCTAAAACCCACCCATCTCAAAGATTCAATAGGCTACAGTCAAGTATAATGTGTGCTACCAAATTTGAGAAAGGGAACTCTTGATTTTTTATTTACATTTATATATTGATCTATGAGCTTATATGCCCTTGTTGGTGGTGACCAAAAATAGTATTCATGGGATGTTTATCTTTTCATCACAACTAACACATTTGAACTAGAAAAGAGAAGAATTTATGGTGTAGTCCAAGATGTAGTAGCCTTCTATGAGTTTGAATTAATATATAATACAATGTCCCATTTTTTAGCATAACTTAATTCACCAAAATTAATATGTTCTAGTATATTTTAATTTGTGTTAAATATATCAAACAAATGGTTAAGAATTTAATGATAATATAAATGAACGAGTTGTTGTATTTTTATTTATTTTTATATTGAATATAGATAAAAGAACATTACTATAATCGATTTTTTGCAACAATCAAAAGACCATTAGGTCATTGTATTATGCATATAGCTATTGTCCTAGATCAAACAACAAAAAAAAATATTGACTCATCTACATATGACTGATACTTAATGTTCTATATCAACATTCTATTAGATCACATATCAAAAAGAGGCAAACTGATCAATATTTCCAGCCCTCACTATAAATTTCCCACTCTTAATGACCCAATATGGGTGAGACAATGGAGAGGTCCTCATTGGATCTTACTACTTCAGTGTCTAAGTTTGTCTCATTATTAAAGTAAAATTGTGTGTCTTGATTAGTCTTCCTCTCTTTAGGTTTGTTTTCTTCTTTCTAGTTGTACTTGTTGTGGAATTCCATAAGTTCTTTATAGAATGTATGATTAGTCTTCATGTTGTAAGCCCAAGTATGCCCATATCTAATATCTTTCTTGTTTACTATAACAATGCCATCACCTAGCAAATTCATGAGCTTGACATTAGAAATCTCCATGGGAACTATCATTTTCATTGCAACAACACAATACTTGAGTCATTTATTAAACACAATAAGCACCCTTCTAACCCCATTAAATTTATCATCATTCCTAGCCACCAAACGAACCAAATAATTTCAATAGAAAGTGACAATCAAAACACATTACACATTTTATCAATATTATTCACATATTCAATTGAAATTTCCAACCAATTATTGTAGTTTTTGATATCCCAAATAAGCAAACTAGTGCATAGCAAATAGACCAAAATTATTTAGCATAGAAACATTTAAAAAAATGTGCCTAATAGTCCCAAGCTTACTGTAAATAGCACTCATTTTAGTATCAAAATTATGCATTTTGTAAGGTAGCCTTTGTAATGTCAACAACCACATGAAGCAAAGTTTTTTAGGTTGAAGAAAATTGGTCCATATAATCTTAAAGATTTCTTGCTAGAATTGGTTATCCAAATTGATATTCCAACAACCATTTGGATAATAAAAAATAATAGATTATTAGATAGAGATTTATAAACATCTTTGGATTTGATTTTTATGCAACAAAGAACCGTCCATTCATTTGAAATCTTCATATTGGTAATCATCCTCCACGCAATAAATATGAGATTTCTGAGCCTTACATCCCTCTCTTGGGATAGTTTAGGTCCTCCAATTAGATTATGGGAGCTAATACATCTAACTTAGAAAAGCCCAGTCTATTAATTGGTCATTCTTGAAGAGATCTTTAAAATATTTAATACCTTTTTGAGCACCCTTGAAGCAATGCAAGTTGTTTCCCTTTGTACTCAAGGCTCCACCAAATGGACCTAGCACCATAAATCTTGTTATAGTTATGATAAAATTTGTTGTTACTAATCTTATCTTTAACTTGCTCCAAATTTAATTTAATTTTTTAATTTAAAATCTTATTTCGATCATTTTTATATCTTATTTTTTAAATATTCTATTGAGTAAAAGTGTACAAACCTTACATTACTTTCTTAAAAAATATAATATTTCCTTAACTTTTTGGAGCTAGATAATTAGTAACTTTAATACTTTATGCACAAATATTATTTGGTATTTTAATTATTATCTTGTACTTGTCATTAGGCTATTACTATTGCATTCACTTTAGCTTTGACCACGTTCATTAATACCTTGGTTTTCCACCAATCAAAATACTTTATTTATTTCATTTTTAAAAACTCCATAGTTAAGATGTAATTTTTTAAATTATAAAGTTATTTTTCTTCAATCTTATTGGTTAAAACCATTTTTTGTTATAGGGATAAATTGTTAGGCTTTAAAAAATCATTATTTTAGGTTGCTATTTTTATGGGTTTAGTCCTATCTAAAATCTTATGTCCATAATTACTTTTTTTATATAACAATGTTTTTCTTTTTGCAATTTTAGACACTCAATGTTGTATATTTAAAGATAATGTTTATGAAATTATAAAAATATATCATGTTTTTTATTAGGGGGAAATTGGTTTTATAGGGACCAGAAACTGAAGTTATACAACAAAAATAAATATCTTATTCAAAAGATAAAATAAACACCATCCAGATAGGAACCAGACGCCAAAAGGCAGAAAAACATAGGGGAAAACAAACCCCAAACTAACCTATAACATCTTAACTAAATTATTATTATTTTCCTAATGATGTCCTCATTATTTTTATTTTTTTTAAGCAAAAGTGGCAAGCCACTATAATATTAAACCTCATTATTAAACCTCATTTTATTGACTATTCTGTCTAAAGGGGTTGAACCCCTTGTTCTTGCTTCTCAGCCTGGTAGAAGGACTTGACATAGTAGAGGTGGTCCATGTATCTTTACCTCAGCATCCTTATCCTCAGCCATGTCTCTTCTCCTCTTCTGCACCTATGAATCCTCCTTTGGAAGGTTATGAACAACAAATTGCTCATTGAGTTTTCTCAAACCTTCAGTGGTGTCCTTCATGGTGGATTTACTAATCGAAACAACCATGTTAAACTTGTCATGAGCCACCTTAATGGTATTTTCCATCTTTTAGTTTTCTCTTCATGGTCAAGCTTGAGAGCGTTGATACCTCTGGCCAAAGTGTGAGTGTTTGCAATAATATAGCATACATTTTATGACCAAAGGGGGATTTGTTCTTCAGATTATTAATCTCTATAATAATCCAATCAAAAATAGCCTCCTGATTCTATGAAAAATTCTTCACCAAAGTATTGATAGAAGAATTATCCAAAATTGAAGTGCCATTTTCTAACGTAGTGTCCCTGCATAGATCCATAGGAGTAGTCTCTACATTCCCTTTTGCATTATTAATAAAATTCTATAAAATAGTGGATTCATTCCCCTTAACTTCGTCCTCGACATCTTGAAGAACAAGGGATCTCTTTTTGGGAGGTGACAGAGGATTTGAGCGGGAGGTATTTTTAAAATTCTTAGGAGAAGGCTTAATGATTTTGTCTTTTCCTTTCTATCTTGTGTCACTAGAATTGGCCTTGTTTTTTCTTTTCCCTTTAATGTCCAAAGAGTCGGGGATAGTCTTAATCAAGGGATGGTAATTAGAGTCCTCATCCTTCGAGGACACCACTCTCTTCTTTTGAGAGGAGGAAGGCATGGAAATAACAATTTTTTACTTACCTTTTCCATTATAAATATGGAAAACTTTATCTCCATCTAAATCAACATCCGAGTGTTCAGAATCTATGTCCCCTTGGTGAACCCTCACATTATTCTTAAACTCAAAACCATTTTTAGGAGGCGGGAATTTCTCCACATGGAGGACTTTAACATGTTCCATAATCAACAGAATAAGACCCTTATGAAGGATTGGAGAAGACGGTTTCTTCCTATGGGATACAACATTATGGTTAAGCGAAGAAAATCAATAGAACAAAATATAAATAACCTTGTCATGACACAAATGATTCAAGATCACAAAATGGTAGCTGAAAATACTACCAAACTTCCCATCTAAAGTCAGGTAACTCATAATTACCTCAATGACATCCAACCATGGCTTTGGAAGAGAACATTTGTCGAAACCCCCATTTGTTCTTTTGAGGGCATTTTCCCATTCACCGAGAAGAAAGAAAAAATCTACAACATCCACTGCAAATTTCTTATCTCTGTAGAACTTCCTACCTTCAATGAGGGTATTGGAAACATGGGCGACAAGCTCTTCATTGATCACCAGTTCAATCCCATAGACATGTAGAACATCGTCCTTCCAGCCTTCACCAAAAGTATTTGTGACAAGGGTATCAGCTCCATGAAAGTTGCTCCATGTACCCAATTAGGCCCCCTACAAATATGACATTGTAGGCGTGTTAAATATTCTTCCATCTATCATAGATAATAGACTCAGTGCAATTTTTATCTCCTCCCATGGATTTGGCATGAAAACCCTAGTTCACAGAGAGGAAATATAAGCAAAAAATCATTCAAAAATGCATCTGTAGCTAGAATAAAGAGGTCAAACTACCTCCATTATTTTGCACGTATGAATTCATCATTTCCCAGGAATGCAATAAATCACCATCCTAGATCATCATTATAGAGATGTTGGCTCAGGCTTATTTGTATATGATTGTTCATATCCCAATCTAACCTTTGATGTGTACTGACACCCAAGTTGGCAAGCTGATCTGCCACAAGGTTCCCCTCATGGTAAACTTGAGATATTATAAAATTTTCAAACCACTCTAATAACCTTAGGCTATCCATTATAATAGTTTTAATGGTCTAACTAGGGGGTAAGTTCCTTTGAGACAATTAACAATGTTGAAAGAGTCACTTTCTAACCAAACATTAGTTATACCATTATCTCTAGCCATCTTTAAGCCTAGATAGACAACCATAACCTTGGTGCAATGGTTTTTTTGAATCCCCAAAGGGAGTGTCATTATCGAGAAAACTCTACATGTGTGATCACGGACTACTCCCCAACAACCAGTGAGTCCAGGATTCCCTTTCACTGCCCCATCTGTATTAATTTTGAACCATCTCCTGGGAGGAGGTTGTCACTTTGTGTTAAATATTAATTTATTCTATTTTGTCAATGGTTTTCTGATTTAGCTTGAGAAATCTTCCAGTCCCCAAGAGGAGTGATTAAAGGGGGCCCGAACCAGAGGTGTTACCACAAATCACCATAAAGTTCTCCTTAATAGCTAGTTGAATTTTGTGTGCAACATTAATTTCAGAATAGATCTCGTCTCTCAAGATACATTTTCTTCTCTCCTTCCACAATCTCCAAGATATATAAGGCAACATTAGGTCCCAAAGAGAAATAAAGGATTGGTTATGAGAAGTGGACATCCATTGCATCCAAAAATCCGTAAAGGAGTTTGGGAAAACCCAGGAAGTTGACTAGAGATTGAAGAAGAAAGACCAAACCTCTCTACCAAAATCACAAGTGAACAAGATATGGAAAGCATCTTAAGGATCCTTTAAACATTAAAAAAATGATTAGGGAGGGACATACCTCTCTTGCGAATATTATCAATAGTGAGAATTTTGGTCTCAATTTGAAGCCAAAAGAAAATATTAAATATGGGGAGCAAGTTTGAATTCCAAACCAAGGAACAAATGGTCTGGGAGGAGGGAGTCTAATTTGCTTCTAAGAAGCCTTTGAAAAACATATTGTTACACAACTATTATAAATATATTGTTACACAACTATTATAAATATATAATTAAATAAATTATATTAAATTAGTTAATAATGAAATTAAATTTATACATTTATTTTCAAATTACTATTTTCATGGGTGTCATCCTATCTAAAATCTTATTTCTAAATATATATATTTATTATTATTAATAATTCTAAATTATGATTTAAGTATAGAATTAATTTTTATTATAATTATAACTAGATAAATTTTGATTTAATTTTTCAAAAGTATATATTTTAAGTATAATATTTATATTATATGATAATACATAATGTAATCTTAAAACAATAATTAAAAATTAAGTTTACAATTACATTTATTATTATAATATAACTACTTAAGCTACCTTTGAATTCATGACAAATAATTTTGTAACAATATTTACATTACTATAACGACAAGTACTCACCACTTTGTGACACTTGTTCATTTTTTAGTTGTTCTGATTAAAAGTTTTGAACCTATATTTTACCATCTCTCATTTATTTTAGTGTATAAAATTTAAAAAATATTAAAACTAGAATATTCCTTTCTAATTCTTTATGCACCTTTCTACGTTTTCTATTTTTCCTATTATATTGACTAGAGGCCATTGTTGTTATGATGGACCTACATTTAATATGGATTTCAAGTATATAATAAAAATTATAATGCATATTATACCTTTAGAAAGTTAACATTGAGAGATACACACTTGTAAAACAATGATTGTAAATGACTTCATTTTACCTTCCCCAAGGTGAAGTGAAAATTTTATTTTCAATATTTTGATATGGATGGAGGATACTACACTAGGGGTTGATTTAGAAACATAGGGGACTTTTGTACAAGGTGACCTAGTCTAAAGGAGTTTGATTTAATCATTTTTTGTTGAGCCTCTTTACATATAACTCCTTTAGGTTTAATAACATGTGTTTTGATAAAAATTAAAAATTATATCTAATAAATATTAAATCATCCTACAAGTGGATTGTGGTTTTATGCTTCATCCCAATGTGTTGGTGAACTAGGTATTAGGATTCTTTTCATGAAATTTATTTCTCTTCCTATTACAAACTAGGCATGTTGTGAGTGTAATTTATAATGTTCCTGGTAAGTCTATGATATGTATCTTATTGTTTACCATCATGTCAACTATGAATTAGAACGCAATGGCACCATGGAGAGAACACAATGATAGAGTTTTCAAAAACATTGAACTTCCTCCTAAAGTGGTTGTTGAGAAAATAAAAAGAAGTATAAAGGAAAACTTCAAGGCTTCTTCTGGAAGAATGCTAGATTATAATGATGGTGATATGGGTTTGAGAACTATTATCCATAAACATCATCCGAGGGAGAATGCCATTTGGCTTTCCCCTCCGTTGGGTGGATAAAAATTAACTTTGATGGCGTTGCTAAGGGTAACCCAGGCCCAGCTGGTTGTGGTGGCCTCATCAGTGATGACATGGCTAATTACTTGGCTACAGTGGCCCTTCCTATTGGGTTTCAAACCAATCACCTGGTGGAGGCTATGGCCCTTCTTCAGACACTAAAACTTGTCAAAAAACACATGGCACAAAAGGTGTGGATCGAGGGAGATTCACTTAATATCTTAAAATGTATTAGTGACAAGACAAAGCCATCATGGACAATCAAGGAAATCATCGAGGAGACCAGAATCATAATTAATTCCTTTAATCAAGTTATTATTTCTCACGCCTATAGGGAGGTGAATGGTACTACTGACGAGTTGGCCAACTTTGCGGTTAATGCCAGGGATATCGTGATTTGGCACGATTATTCAAATTTGACCATTGATATCAAAGCCAAGTTGGCCTACGACAGATCCCGAAGCATGAGGGTAGATTGGGCGCACCTTGAGAAACTATGATGATTAGACACATCTTAAAAAATTAGAAGGAAATGATGATGGAAAGTGGTGTCTTTCCCAAGAACACTAAGTATAGACACGAGCTAACCCTTGTTAATTTCAAAGTTTCCAGTTTTCAGAATTACTGTTTCCTCTCTGTGTTTACTTTCTTTTCTGAGAACTGTGTGATCATGAGAGGAGGGCTTAACCGTAAAGAGCCAAAGGACTGTGTTAAATGGAAAAAAATTCCGGAGGCCTGGGAAATCCTTGAGAAGGGTGGTCTTACTACTTATATGCAAAGATTGCATGGGGTTAAAGACAGTGCTACTAAATTATTTGTGGACTCATGGAAAAATGGGGAGGTGACCATAGCAGGAATTACTGTTAAAATCACAGAGGATTTCATAGCTGAGATCTCTGGGCTCAGCATGAAGGGAATTAAGTTCTTTCGAGATAGCAAGGTTTCTCGCAAAGCTATTAGGCGTTTTCCAAAGAGTAAGGAGGAGAAAAAAAGTCTTGTTAAAGAGTCTGGGGTTGCTATGATGTGGATTCGTTCAAAGACATTTGGGCTTCAGTTATGGTGGCAATCATGGAGTATGTTACACTGGACGGTAGGTTCAAAAGAGCCCACTGTTACCACTTTGTTCTGCTCTGTCTTTTTTGGCATAAAATTAGGGTCTCTCTGCCTTTCTTTATTTTACAATCTCTACGCTCTAGCGTAGTCCAGTATAAGAAGAAGGAGAAGAAACCCATTCTTCATGAAGGGTTGATCCTTTTAATTGTAGAACACATCAAGAAGAAGGCTAGGGATAGCCCTGCCCTTACCCCGTCCAAGTCTGGGTTGGGCAAAAAAAGAATTAGGGATGGAAATGAGAAAGGCAAGAGTTCTACAGGAAAAAAAATTAAGAAGGAGAAGGAGACTACCATGGATACGGATACCTCTGCTGATAGTGTGGAAGGCTATGATAATATGGCTGATTCTACAAAGGAAGATAGTTACTCTGCTTCCTTGGTGTCGAACTCTGTTTCGGAGGAGAACGATATCACAGATGAGGAAATGATGGGTTCTATGGACAAAGAAAAAGATTTAGATTGCAGGAAAAACAAAGAGGATAAGAAGGAGGATGAGGAAGGTCAGAAGGTGCCTATTCTGGTTGAGTATGATAGTTTTGAAGACCATGATGTTCCGATCTCGCCGAAGCTTGAAGTGGTCATGGGTTGTGATCAAGATACTCAGAAGGAAGCTACAGAGGTGGAGAACATTTCCCCTATCAAGGAGCCGACCTCACCTGTGAAGGAGACAGATAATGTCCCTGGTAATTCTCGAAACATTCCTTTTATCAAGATTGTGGACCTACAGGAAAGAAATGTACAACTGCTAAAGGATGACATGGATGATAAGATTGACCCTCCTTTTGGGGTTCTCCAAACAGCCAAAGCTACCTCTATGTACTCCTTTCGATTAATGAAATGGGTGTTCCAGGAAATCAAGAACCTACACCTTAAGTATTGTGCCATTGATGCTAAGGTGGATACTCTGCAGAATCAGATGGAGTCTGGCCCTAACACCAAGGAGGACAAGATGACTAATAATGATGACAGTAATGTCCTGCAGTTACAAGCCAAAATTGATACCCTGGAGCATACCATGAAAAAACATATGCATGATTACAACAACTTTATGGGCTCGGCCATGAATTTTTTCCTGACCATTAAAGATGAGCTGGATACTGGGTCGCCAGGTAACAAACCAGAGGACATTACTGACAACCTGGAAGATGAAGGTCCCATAAAATGCACCAGATCTGCTCGAAAGAAGAAAATTCATGATAGAATCCAAGAACTCTTTGAGTTCAATGCAGCGATGAAGAAGATATCTGAAGCTAAGCAGGAAGCCTCTGAGGCTTGTAAGGAGCTAGTCTAGCACTCTAGTTTCTGGGTTTGGTGGTTGGTCTTTTTTGTGGTTTTTCTAGTTGCTGGTTTTTTTTCCTATTTGTTGTTGTTGTTGTTAGCTTTCCTGCGGTCTAGCTTCTAGTCCTATCTCTTTTTGGGGTGCCTCAATGTTTTATCTATGTTTCTAGCTTGTAAGGGGTTTCGGGTCCCCATTTAAAACCTGTTTTTCCTGCAATCAAAAACTATGAATTAGCCTTAAGAAAAAAAAATTCATTTTTCTATATATATTAAGTTAGATGGTGGAAAATTGATGTGTACTTACATGGTTTGGATCATCTTATGCCAATCCACTAGAAATTAGAAGCTATTTCACA
Source organism: Thuja plicata (assembly GCA_018584345.1). Lineage (NCBI taxonomy): Eukaryota > Viridiplantae > Streptophyta > Pinopsida > Cupressales > Cupressaceae > Thuja > Thuja plicata. The sequence goes on along the minus strand of MU227691.1, from coordinate 3,757,125 downwards.
AATATTGAGATAAATGTATTCAAGCTCAATGAATAAACTAAGAAAATTGTCTCAATCTTGTAACCTTGAATATACTTGTAATATATATGTGTGTGTGTGTGTGATTAGATAATTATATATCTTCACTAGATCATAAAATTTATTTCTAAAATATGATTTTTACTATGATAATTAAATATGTAAGGCATAATTTCTTTAGACATGTATATAAGTTTCTTACTTAATGATGCAAATTTATATGAAATATTTGGTACTTGTATTAATCTATAATTATGATATGAAAAGAGATAATTATATATCTTCACTAGATCATAAAATTTATTTCTAAAATATGATTTTTACTATGATAATTAAATATGTAAGGCATAATTTATTTAGACATGTATATAAGTTTCTTACTTAATGATGCAAATTTATATGAGATATTTGGTACTTGTATTAATCTATAATTATGATATGACTAATAAATTTTGTAGGCTTTCCTTTTATTTTTATTGACATCATCAATTATTTAATATCCTATTGATATGAAAAGAGATTTCATGATTTGTGTTTTGAATGATAATGATAAATCCTTACATTTTTAAAATAAATATAAATCTTTATAGTTTAATTTGTTTGAATGAATGAATTTAACTAGAAAAAGTTTGTCAAATGTAGTTGATGTAGTGGAAAATACTAGTAACCTAGGGAGGATTTTCACCAATTGATGTTTGGGGATAGATTGTCTATAAATTATTCTCTTTTGAAATTCATATGTTTATGATGGTTTTGGGTGACTTTTTCTAACATTAATGCTAATTTCATGTGGAAAAGTGAAAGAGAGTAAACAAGTTGTTATTGGTGGCAAAATACATCCATGATACCCCTTTTCACACAAGTTAGAGAAAATAATATTTAGAGAAAGTTCCACTTCATATTTACCATAAATATGTAATCAATAAAGTATAAATGTAAAGAAAGAAATTGTTCTTGGATAATCAAGTTGTATTCTAATTATTTGTAATAAAGAAACCTTCACAAATTTGTAATATTAACCAATGGGAAATTATATATATGCTCATGGAAGTAAATTTTTTTTTCTAGATTAAAGGTTATAGCCTGAACATATATATTAATAAAAGAGAAATGTACATACTACAGGTTTAATACATATGGACCCGAATGGAAGTCATTTTATTGATGTAATATTTGTATGGAATTTTGTACAATTTTTGTAATGAAGAATACATGTTGGAAAATATATGATCTTATTTTTAACACTAGTTCATAATTTTGATAAGTAAATGCAAAATTTTACATGCTAAATATTCTTTTAGAGATCTTTGATGTAATCATGTGTTTAATGTAGTATATTATTGCACATTACATGAAAAGATATGTGTTGAGAATTTTCAATAGTTGGTGTTCAAGTAAAATTGAAGGTTGGTTCTAGCTCTAGTTAGTTTCTATCATGCTATGCTATTTGAAGAAAATAAATAAATAAAACTCGTTATCAATGCTTTTGGGCTTATTTCAATAGGAATAACATTGAAGAGTATAAAATTTGGTACATAGCATGGTTTAAACATGAAAACCTAGGCTTACAAAGCTAGACTCAATAAAAGAACCATTGTGCAATCTATAATATAGAGGTTGGATGATCAAGAGAATTCAAACATTTCTAAGCTTGGGAATATTAGCACTCTTAATAATATTAAGACTATATTAAACATTCTCATTGAGAAAAGTGCTAGATTATAGGACTTGGAACAAGTTATAGAAGAACTTAGAGGCAAACCTATAGAAAATATAAAGGAAGAGCCCTTGAAGATCCACCTTACCAAAATGTTAAAAATCAAGAGCATAACTATTAATTAATCATTATTGTCAATTGAAAACAAGATAAACATATAAATAAAGGAACTATATAGGGACTTAACTAAGGTATCATCTAAATTATTTTATGGCACACAACTTAGGCACAAGGTATAAATTGGCTTATTGAGATAGAAGAATACTTAAAGGGGGTATTTAGATTTAGCTAAGGCACATTGGAGCACTTACTAATTAATTGGTGATGTGATTGCTTGGTGTAAGAGTTAGCATGCTAAAATTCAACCCCCCAAGGAAAACACCACGATCTAGAATTGCTTATTTCTCTATATTATACATGTTTCATTCTACAAGATGGATGATAAATTACAAATGAGGAAGCTCGTCTTGGGACTCAACTCCTAGTTAGGGGAAAACTAGATTTATTATGGAATTCAAATTCTCTAAATGTGTATGATAGTCTACTAAAGACCTAATCATCATTATAGATTGGTAATCTCAAATATATTTCCATTTTCTATATTCTTATATAATAGGATTCATATTTTCTATAACCTTGTCCTCAATCATATCATAAGCTAATGTTTGGTAAATTGTGTCCCTAGATTGAATGCCATTTTTTTCATGTAGGGATGAATTTCTATTGTGAGTTAAAATAAAAACTAACATGTGGATATACAAATGTAACAAAAAAACACAATATGGTATAGCTAATTAACATTATTTATCATCTATAATAAGCTGATAGTTCATCAAAATATGAAATTCAAATTTTTCTAATGTGGTCTATTTGAAGACTAGAAGTATACAATTTGCATACTTTGTAAGGTCAAAAGGACAAAGAATTAAAATTATAAAAGTGTGTTGATTAAATTTCTAAATGTAAAATTCTTGACCTAGAAATGTCCAAATAAAATATGATCTATTCCCAAAGTCGAAATATTTTACATGTAAAACTATAGAATAACAAACAAATTCTAAGATAATTTATAAAAAATAGAAATTTTTTATTTTAAATCTAGTCAACTAGATTACACAACATAGTTCAACTTCCATCAATAATATCACAATATATGACCTTATCTACATGCCCAAAATCGTCAATGAAAATAAAAGTGCATATTACATACTTTTATCCTTTACAAATAACTTTCCGAAACCCTAAACCTCCACCACCCACCTCTACGTAAAAAAAATGGAGAGCAAAATAATTCAAAATCATAACACCTTAACAGGAAGTCAGATCTTTTATTAACTATCATCAATCCGAATATGAATACTACTGTGAAAATCAGCATTCGAGAGAGTGAAACCAAATCCCTTCTTATATGATAAAACTTAAAAGTATATATGGTAGGTTGAAATCATTGGTTATCAATGTCAAAGTGTTCTTACAACAATACTTCCTTTACGCTTGGACTGTTACAGTTATCTACTGAAATTCTTGCTGGCTGTACAATTCTGGAACGTCATTTTCACCAATTTAAGCTGCTTCAAATTATAAAATGGCAGCTTTTTTGTCAGTTTCCTGTGAAAACCTCATACTTCTGCTTTAATGAATTCAATACATGGATTTAGAAAAAACTCTGATAGCTAACTACTTCCTAAACTTCATTAGTTTTGAAGAAAATCTTTCAACAATGAATTCAAAGTATAACTTCAACTGAAAAAGGAGCCCAAAAGGTGGTTGTGTCAGTTTTAAATACTGCAAGTCTTTGGAAACCTTTGAATTGAAGTTAAAACCATTTTGGTTAGGGACATAACATAATTTAAAAAGAAATGAAAGATTTTATATCATCTACGAATTCATTTTGTTAGATCACGAATCTATGTTGATACCTCTTCGGACTGTTAAACGTTTTCCTCTTGAAATACTTGCTTGTGCATCATGTGCATGTTCTAAGAATTTCTTGATCTCCATCTGCATCTTTGTGTTACTAGGTTAATCTGGAAATGAAGGAAATCCTAAAAAAGGAAGGATGATTTCTCTGTGAAAAGACCTTTCAATTGCTTCTTGAATCCTCTGTGATCAACTATGTGCTTGGAGGCTTCTGAAATGGCTGAAGCTATTCAAAGCAATCACTAGACAAATAGATTAAAGCTGGAAGAGGGGACATAGGGTTCTTAGTCTTCACTGCATCATACAAATCGGATCCAAATGACAAAAAACTTGGAACATTTATATTCTCTGGAGAAGTGCTGCCTAGTATACTGCTGTTGAAGAAATCCTCTGGTTGCAGTTGTTGATAATACATGTAGGAATCCATATTATGATTGCTATTGCTATCATCTGGCTGGCAATATGTCTGGAGAGCATCAATGGTGGGCATATGCAGCATTGTGTGACCCATAAAATTAAGACTAGGCTTTACAGCTGAAGGATCACTGAAATGAAAATGATCACTGGTGTTTGATAATACCAGACTGGGGAGAGATACTGAGCTTGTGGGCAGAGGGCATGTATTTGATTTGCACGAGTCCTGGGGGCAGTGATGATCTACTACTGGTGTTATGTGATAGGGAGTAGAATTTGTGGAAGTACTTCCTTCCTCAGGCTGAGGGATGTCCCTGATGTTGGTATAGCTGTAGTTATTGTTCCAGCTTGATTCAAATGGTCTGTCCGCCATTGATGGTGTCCACATATAATGTGGACCTCTCTGTGCTACTGTGCTTCTCTTGAATATGCGACAGAGAGCCCAAGAATCCTGAATATCCACACAGACAAGGTTCAAGTCAATAACATGGACATGGAGTGGAATAATCTGTAGAAGGCACAAAAGCACATTTGCAGATCATGATTAAACTTCTACAAGGATACAGAAAATGCAGAACAGTAGGCCTTGTATGGGCAATAAGGCTATGGCTTTATAGAGAGGTCACCAAATACATTTAGTCAATATTCTTCAATGGTTTTATGTATTACTGAGAATGATTCAAAATTTCATTCTTATTATTGATTAAAAATATACAGTTGATTTTACAAATAATCATTTTAATTAAAGATATTGGATTTCTAAGCTTCTAGATTTATTTGTGTATGTTTTACTATTAACATTTCAAATCATATTCTATGATTTTCTCTTCTCTAACTTCTTGATGATGAATCATAGAGTAGAATTTAAAACATTGACAAGAAAAAGCATTAGATTTCTACATTGATAGAAAAGACATTAGATTTCCACAGTCTATATTGATTGAATTTAACTGCTTCTTGATTTAATGGTGTATATTTTCTCTATCAACATTTTGAATGGCACTCTACCATTTTTTTCTTCTCTAACTCACTATCTTAAATATGATTGGAAACATTGATAAAAAATATATAACAGTTAAATCTAAAAGCTGTTAAATTCAATCTTTTCTATTTCTTTATTTCTTTATTTTATTTTATTAAGATAACTTCAGCTGAGTTGTTTTTTTAAAAGTTGGTGGATCTATCAATTTTGTTGCGACAGATGATGCTAAAATATTTTCCACTATAAGATTCAAATAATTTACCCTTTTCCCTGTAGTACTTGATTTGAGGTGCCAATTACATTTCTATGGATGGGGAAACAATTTGAACTAATATTCACTGATAACAAAGCTGCACAGTAAAAATACAGAAGTCTTGAAAGTTTTTCATTAACAATGAAAATAGAATTAGTGGGTAGATTTGTATTGAAAGATTTTCCGTAGAAAGTGGAGTTTAAACTTACATTAGGTTTGTTGCAGGAGGATGAGAGAGAAATGTGAGAGGGAAGACGAAACTCATGCATCATCCACTCTGTTTTAATCCCTTTGGAAGCCCTTCCTTTGTAAAAAACAAGAGATTTCTTAAGCCCAATGCAGTTGGTCCCATCAGAAGAATAAATAGGCCTATCAGTCCCTGTAGCCTTCCAGAACCCTGCAGTGGTGACCCTGTTGGGTCTGTTGCTGTTACGGTATTTCCTGTCCCTTGGACAATAAAAATACCATTCTTTCTCTCCTATTCTCCCCATCTCTACTTGCAAAATTCCAAAAAGCCCAATTCACCAAAAAAGTAGTCAGATTCTTGGAAAAACCAACTAGAAAGAAAATCAATCCCAAACAATCCAATTCACCTTAAAAGTCAGATCCTTGGAAAACCAACCAGCAAGAAAATCAACCCCAAACAACCCAATTCACCATAAAAGTCAAACTCTTGAAAAACCAACTTGCAAGAAAATCAATCGCTAGGGTTTAAAACAAAGAAAGAAACTATCAACATACTTGGAAGGTCCCATGGATTATATTTGTAGATATCCAGCTGTTTGATGAGCTCAATAGACAGAGGGTTCTGCTGCACTTTTCTACGTAGATAATATGAGACAAGTTCCTCATCAGTTGGATGAAATCTGAATCCTGGAAGCATTACTTCCTCTCCACCGTCCAACTCTTTTTTCTGCTCCATAACTGTGACCAACTTACAAATTTTTTATAAAAACTTGATTTTTACCCTATTCTCTGTACTCTCAGAGTTGGCAAACTGCAGTCATGGAAGTCGAGTCTGTTGATGAGATTGTGTCTTTATTTATGGGAAATGAGAGAAATCAGAGGCGATGATTGGGGCGTGGCCTCAGGAAGGGTTGAATTGTTAGAAAGGCAGGAACTTGGAAGATCCTCTGAAATATACCCTCTGAAACTTCTCAGTCATTCCTCTCTGCCCATTTCACGACTCCCAAAACATTTCTTCTGGCTTAGAAAGATCCATTCTTTATCATTCTACACTGTGATCGAGGGAGAAGAGAAGATTGGAATTCTATTCAAAATGGGTTTTCGTTTTCTGTGTCGGCCGCTATATTTTAATCAAAACGGGGAGCCATTGGATGCACCTCGATCAAACAAAAGCTCTGCACAATCCGTTTGACCCGCACGCTTTTGCCTTTCTCTATCTGGTTTTACATAAATGGGCATTGGAAGGTGTAAACTGGCAGAAGAATTTTTCACACAAGTTTACACTCACTGTTAATTCGATTTCACACTGTAACCTAGCTCTATTAGATTATTTGTTTCTCATCTTTTTTGATCCAGTCATGAAAGCTTAGGATTTTTCAGGGTTTTGGATTGTTCTTCGTGCTACTATCAACTGGTGGATTAAGGTAGGTTTTGAAAACCTTGTAGATCTGATCTTTTAAAAAGATAGAATGTTTTGCACTTGCTAGGTTTGGTTGAAGTCTTTTTGGAATGACTATGTTGTGTTTTCCCCATTTGTCTAAAATTTGAATAGAAGAATCAATTAGATTTTATTCGTGTGAAGAAGTTCTTGGTTATTCTCAAATTTGTAAACCCTAGCTTGTATTTTGGAACAACAGGTAAACAAAGAATCAAATTGATTAGGTTTTGGTTAAGTTCTAGTTAGAAATTGGATTTACAAAACCAATTAGACATTATTGAATAAATTGTTTTGAATGACAATTTTGGAGAAAATGTTGGAAATGAGATAAGTAACTAAGAGGAGAGGGGTGAATCAGTCACTACAAAACAAATCCTTTATCCCTTAGATGTCTTAAATAATTTAACACTGTTACTCGGTCAGTTAAGATATTCTTCTGTAACTCGGGTGTGAAAGAAATCTTTATAAAATCCAATGCAATTATAATTTAGTGATTAAGTGAAGAAAAAAAAAGCATGAAACAAATAACATATACACAGGTCACACCAAGATTTAACGTGGAAACCCAACATTGGAAAAACTACCAATGTAACTAGTTACTATTTTTCACTCTTTTGAAGTGAGCCCTGTCAGGAGCCAACCCTGTTAAAGGTTACAATAACACACTATTAGGTGTGACCCTGTTAGAGGATTTAATCACCCTATGAGGAGTGGCCTTGTTAGAGGTCTTCAACACTTCAGCATAAAAATGCTACCTTGTGATAGGATTTACAAAAAGACTGTTAACTCTACTCTGTTAAGAGATTTGAGATCACTACTACAATTGTTAGAGAGTAAAAATGAAGTGACCTGTATGTGTAAGCAATTGTCTTTGCTGATTCAGATCTCTGTCCTGATTATGACTGGATCCTTTCTGATCAGATATTCTATTGCAGCTCCGAGTGATCTATACTCAATCAGAATCCTATCTGATTTCGCCTTCACCCTTCATGTCACAGAATTCTACACTTCTGCTTGTCTTCAAATTTTACACACTCACTCTTTCTCACATTCAATCCAAACTTGACCTTTCATATATATGATAAGCCCTGTCAAGTCAGCTTGAATACACTTCTAAATAATAAACCACAATTCAGTCAGCCTCATATAATCAATTAATTATAGAATGCAAATCACTACTAGTCGGCTGGTACTGAATGCCCGACCATGACTGAAATGCCTGAGTGACTCAGTCAACACTAAACTTCTTCAATACCCGATTGAACTCGGTCAACACTAGAACAACTCATTCTATTCACCAACTGTGCTCGATCTGAATGTAGACATTTGTGTAACATCACTACATAAGTGGGTGTGTGCACCAAGTTGTGGACCAAAAAGGGGGGTATAAGTGGACACATTTTTCTGAAATAAGGTAAACCTGATCTTGGAACAGGCATTTGAGGGTCATGCACTCAAAATAAGAAGATGTGTAAAAAATAAAATTGTAGTACTCTAAATCTAGTTTCTAAAACACTAATTTTTAAAAAAAATTGATAATATTAAGAGGGTCAAATCTCGCATGCACGAAAACATGTTCTTGATTTTTTTGGAAAAACATAACATAGCTATTTTCATGCGCGGTACAAAAGATATAGTTATATTCAGTATTTTTTAAATCCCTTTGGTAGGATGATAGGTAAGAGTGAGATCTAGAAGTTGTGTATTTTTTTGTAATTTTCTGATGAGTATTTTTTGTGATTTTTTGAAGTGATCGCATCCTGAACATTTGGTACATGTTCGTGCGCTAGGTATAACTTGCATCAAAATAATAAAAAATGAAAACTTTTTTTAAAAAGTGTATAGAATCAAGTGTAGAACAATAATATGTAATTTATTTTTAATTTGATTTAGTATATCAAAAGTTATTAAAAAAATGGTAGACATATGTCTATGAGGACAATCAAGACACTGGTAAAGAAAATTAAAGTTTACTATGCTAATGTTGTCCAAAAATAGAAAAATTTATATGGTTAGAAAACTAAGAAGACGTATGAGATTATGGTGAAAATTATAAAGATACCCAGTTAACAAATTGCAAACTTGATGAAGATAAAGTCGAGAGTTCATATTACAAGATGAAAAACGTCCAAAAGAACAAAAATGGAGGGAAAATGAGCCTCCAAGCCTTAGGATCATTTTCCAAAGCTCTTCCCAAGCCATAACCCGATTGGGTTTCTAAATTTCAAATAACCCGATCGAGTTATGAAAAGAAAAAAGTACTTCAAAACCCAATCAGGTTTTGAAGAAGTAAAACTTTCTCCATAACCCGAGCGGGTTTTGAAGAAAATAAAATAGGCTTTACTCTGGAAGCCATAACTTCCACATATGGAGTCCAATTGACTCCATTCAAAAAGCATTGGAAAGATATTGAGACAATCTAACACATTATTAAACTATGATCATCTTTAGGCACCAACATTTTTTCCATCCATTTTAATCAAGTAAGGTATAAAATAGGCACTCATTATTACCAATATATGCAACGTATAGGAAAATTAGTATGCTCTCTCTCTCTCACATATTTGGAGAGAGAGAGAGAGAGAGAGAGCATATTGATTTTCCTATATGTTGCATGTATGGGCAATAATGAGTGCCTATTCTATACCTTACTTGTTTCAAATGGATGGAAAAAAAATGTTGATGCCTAAATATGATCATAGGTTAATAATGTGTTATATTGTCTCAATATATTTCCAACACTTTTTGAACGGAATCAATTGGACTTCGTATGTGGAAGTTATGGCTTCCAGAGTAAAGCCTATTTTATTTTCTTTAAAACCCGCTCGGGTTATGGAGAAATTTTTACTTCTTCAAAACCCGATCGGGTTTTGAAGTACTTTTTTTCTTTTCAAAACCCGATCGGGTTTTGAAGTACTTTTTTCTTTTCAAAACCTGATTGGGTTATGGCTTGGTTACAAAGCCTAGAACAATTTCAAATTTTCAATAACCCGATTGGGTTATATGAAATTTGAATTTTTTTTAAAGATGTGTCCACTTTTTTGGTCCACAACTTGGTGTACATACCCAAGTGTATATACATGTGTAACATCAATGAAAATACACAATTGAATAATTATCTTCAACAATCTCCCTCTTTGGCATTGATGGCAACACAACATGTCATATTACAAAGAATTGTAAAGCAACAGAAAATTTTCTTTAATGTCTTTAGCTTCATTCTGATTCTCATCCAAAAAGACTCCCTATGACATCAAAATCTCCCTCTTACTGTATTATTCTTATGTATTATAGAAAAATATCCCTCTTTGACAACAGATGCCAAAGACTCCATCTTCTCAAATACCAATATTCAGTACTATTTCACTTTGTAATTGTAATGTGCCTGAATGTACTAATTCATCTGCAATGTGCTCTGATGTACCTGTATCAACTGATAGATCTTCACTATCGCCTGGGTTGATGCGTCACTAAACTATATTTTAGTGAGCTTTAGTTAGGGGAAGCACCCCTATCTTTCCTCTAAGATACAAGAATGCATCCTTAGGTAAAGGTTTGGTGAATATGTCTACAACTTGTTCTTTGGTATTCACATATTCCAACCTTCTTTATTCTGTACCAATTCCCTCAAAAAATGATACTTTATTGCTATATGCTTGGTTTTGGTGTGCATCACAGGATTCTTTCAAATGTTAATGGCACTGGTGTTGTCACAGTAGATAATAACTAGTTCTTTTACTTCTTCCTTCATTCCTGACAACAACTGCTTGATCCATATGATGTTTGAATAGTTCACTGCTGTAGCAACATATTCTACCTTTGTTGGAGACTAAGAGATACAATTTTTTGTTTCTTACTGGTCCAAGACACTAACCTCTTTCCAAGAAACAAAGCTCCACCACTAGTGCTTTTCCTATCATCGAAACTTCCAGCCCAATCAACATCAGTGAATGCCTTTAAATCAAAGTTTCCACCTTTCTTATACCATAAACCATAGTCTTCAGTGCCCTTCAGATATCTCAGAATTCTTTTGATTTCCATTAGGTGATTGTCTATGGGATTAGCTGAAAATCCTGCAACAATACCAACTGCCAATGAAATATCAGGTCTGGTGTGAACAACATATTGCAATTTTCCAATCATGGATCTGTAGTTGGTCTGATCTACCTCTTTTGAATCATCATCCTTAGACAATTTATGTCCTGTACAAATGGGCATTCCAACAGGTTTGGAATCTTTCATACCAAGTTTCTTAAGTATCTCCTTCATATATTTTGATTGAGTAATGTAGATACCATCCTTCATTTGATGTACTTGTAATCCAACAAAGAATTTGTTTCACCAAACATAGACATCTCAAATTCTTCAATCATAGCTATAGAGAATACTTTGCATAGGTCATCATAACCAGTGAATAATATGTCATCAACAAATATCTCTACTAACAGTATTTTATTATATGGTCCTTCTTTGATGTATAGGCTATTGTTATCATTGGTTCTCTGAAATCCAATACTTACTAGATAGCTATGTAGTATTTCATACTAGGCTCTGGGCGCTTGCTTCAGTCCATACAATGCTTTTTGCAGCTTGCAAACCATATTCCTTCTACTAGGATCAACAAATCCTTCAGGTTGTTCAATGTAGACTTCTTCTTCTAGGATTCCATTCAAAAATGCAGATTTCACATCCATTTGATATACTTTGTATCTTTTATGTGCAGGATATGCCAGAAGAGTTCTGACTCCTTCAAGTCTTGCAATAAGAGAAAAAGTTTCTCCATAATCAATACCCTCTTCTTGATCATATCCTTTACAAACTAGTCTGGCCTTATTTCTAGAAAATTTACCATTTTCATTCATCTTATTTCTAAAAACCCACTTGGTTCCAATCACATTCTTTTCCTTTGGCCTAGGCACAAGAGTCCAAGTTTTTTTCTTCTCAATCTACTCAATTTCTTCATTCATTGCTTCTATCCAATTTTTATCATTCAATGCATCTTTAAGATTTCTTGGTTCAAATTCACTTAGTAAACATGTACCTTTGAGTTTGTTCCTTGTCATTACACCTTCTATCTGATCTCCAATTATTTTCTTAGGTGCATGATGCCTTCTAGTTCATATTTTGAAAGTACTGGATCCTTCAGTCTAGATTCTGGACTTGATCCACTAGGTTTGTCATTCTCAAACATTCTTTCATGTTCTTTTGTCTGATGCTCAGGTTCCGCTATCTGTGACTCAGGTTCCTCTGTCTGAGACTCAGTTCCCTCTGTCTGTGACTCGGTTCCCTCTGTCTGTGACTCGGTTCCCTTTATCTATGACTCGGTCTCTTCTACTAGCAGCTCGGGTTGCACAGTTTGCAACTTAGATTGCACATTTTGTGCTGGTATATTTAGTGGTCGATAGTTCTTCTGTCCAATCACCATTGCTTGAGTCATAGGTATAGTAACAGGTTCATGATACACAAAGTTCATATTGTAGTCTTCAAGCTCTAGACTGCTCTTTTCTTCACATTTTTTTGCAAACTCACCAATCTTGACATGTACACTTTCTATGACTTTATGAGTAGTAACATTAAGACATTTGTATTCTTTGCTTTTACATGAGTAACCTAGGAATATTTATTCATCACTTTTTGCATCTAGTTTTCCATTTCTTTCTTCCTTCAAGATGTAGCATCTACTTCTGAATACTTTGAAATAATGAACATTAGGTTTATAGCCATACCATAATTCAAAAGGTATATGGTTACTACCTTTCTTCAGTTTAACTCGGTTCAAGGTGAACATTGTAGTGCTGATGGCCTCCTTCCAATATTTGGAAGCAACATTATTTTCAATCATTAGGGTTCTGGCACAATCCATAATGGATCTATTTCTTCTTTCTACTATTCCATTTTTCTATGGTGTACTGGGGGCGGATACCTGTCTTTTGATTCCTCTCTCATTACATAATTTATTGAACTCATTAGAAATGAATTCTCCTCTTCTGTCAGATCTTAGGCATTTTAGTTTCTTTCATGTTTCCTTTTCAACTCTTGCAAGATACCATGTGAATTTATGAAAAGCTTCTGATTTCTCTCTAAGAAACATGACAGTCATCATTCTAGAATGATCATCAACAAATAGAATAAAATACTTCTCTCCAATATAGCTTGTTGTTCCAATTGGTCCACATAGGTCAGTATGTACCAATTCCAAGACTTCACCAGTATTGTAATTCTTTCTTTTGAAACTTGTCTTTCTCATCTTTCCAATTTGACATTGTTTGCATATTGCTAACTCAGGTTTGTTCAAAATAGGAATACCTCTGACTCTCTTGTTCTTGCTTATGTTTTAACAGATTATCAAAATTTACATGACATAACCTTTTATGCCATAACCAACTTTCTTCTACTTGTGCAATAAAGCATGAATTTTCAGTGAGATCAAGATAGAATAGATTACCTTTTGTTTTCCTTCCAGTTCCGACTAGGTTCCCTTTACCATCTAGGAGCTTGGCCTTACCATTCATGAATTCTACCTTGAAGCCAATGTTGTTCAGTTGTTCTACACTGAGTATATTTCTCCTCAATCCTTCAACCCAATAAGCATTATCACATTTGATTCCTTTTGTCAGAGTAATGCAACCTTTTCCTCTTACAGGGCAAGGTTCATCATTCGCAAAACTGACACTCCCACCATCATAGTGCTCAAGATGTTCAAATTTTGTCTTATCACCAGTCATGTGATGAGAACAACCACTATTAATTATCCATGTGTCATTTTTATTGATGCGTGAGAAAAGTGTTGTTTTTCCATCTTCTTCATCTAACTCATCCTTAATAGCAATATAAACCATTTCATCTTCTTCTTCATCACTGTCATAATCTTTAGCAATATAACAAGAATTCTTACCTTTGTCCTTGTAGCTTTTGTAGTTCTTGAAATATTTCTTATTTTTGAATTTGCTGAACTTTTTTTCATCTTTGTCTTCTTTGTTCGGACACTTTGCAGCAATGTGACCAACCTCATTGCATGAACAACAAATCAATGGTATTTTTATTTTGTATTTTCCTTTTGTGGCTCTTCTTTCAAGTGATGCTTCAATGATGTCAAGATCTTCTTCATCACTGTCACTTCCAATCTGCTTCCCTTTTGAGTATCTATCCTTCATACCAAGGTTTAATTTAGCATTGAATGCAGACTCAAGATTGCTAGAGCTAGGAGAGTAATTGTCAAAGTTTTCCAACTCAAATTTTGTAAGCCTTCCCACTAATGTATCTAGAGTTATATCCTTATTGCACCTCATCTCTTGAATAGCTAAAACTCTACTAGCATAGATAGGGAGTAAAGTTCTTAGTACCTTGCTAACCCCTATTGTATATTCAATTATTCCTCCTGTAGCTCTGATGGCACTCGCAATATTTTTGATTCTTTCACTGTATCTTGTAATGTCTTCTCCTTCTTTCATTTTCATCTATTCAAATTGTCCTCTTAGACTTTGTGCTTTGGCTCTCTTTACATTTTCATCTCCTCCATGAATGTCCTATAATTTGTTCCACATATCATAGGATGTAGGGAAGTCCTTGACTTTATCAAATTCTGAGTAGCTGAGTGAAGAAGATATATCAATCATCATTATATTATGAAGCTTTTGTTCCATCATCTATTCCACAGTCACAGTCCCTGTTGGTTCCACATATTTGCTTTCCAAAAATTGCAAACCAGTATATCTGATAGTAAATAGATGTAGCTTCATTAGCTCTTGCCATGCTAGGAATTTGTCTTTGTTTAGCTTTGGTATCTCCCTTTTGTAAGACATCTCCAATCTTTAGCTTAGATCTTGAAACCTTCTCTAAAAGCACATGAAGCCCTGATACCAATTGTTGGAAATGAGATAAGTAACTGAGAGGGGAGGGGTGAATCAGTTACTACAAAACGAATCCTTTACAGTCCCTTAGATGTCTTAAATACTTTAACACTGTTACTCAGTCAATTAAGATATTCTTCTGTAACTCGGGTGTTAAAGCAATCTTTATAATATCCAATGCAATTATACTTTAGTGATTAAGTGCAGAAACATAAAGCATGAAACAAATAACATATACACTGGTGACACCAAGATTTAACATGGAAAACTAATATGGGAAAAACCACTAATGTAAATAGTTACTATTTTTCACTCTTTTGAAGTGAGCCCTGTTAGGAGACAACGATGTTAAAGGTTACAATAACACATTGTTAGGTGTGACCTTGCTAGAGGATTTAATCACCCTGTGAGGAGTGGCCTTGTTAGAGGTCTTCAACACTTCAGCATAGAAATGCTAACTTGTGAGAGGATTTACAAAAAGACTGTTAAGTCTACTCTGTTAAGAGATTTGAGATCACTGCTACAATTGTTTGAGAGTAACAATGAATTGATCTGTATGTGTAAGCAACTATCTTTGCCGATTCATATCTCTATTCGGATTATGAATGGATCCTTCCTGATCAGATATTCTATTGTAGCTCCGAGTGATATGTACTCAATAAGAATCCTATTTGATTTCACCTTCACTTTTCATGTCACAGAATTCCACACTTCTGCTTGTCTTCAATTTTTACACACTCACTCTTTCTCACATTCAATCCAAACTTGACCTTTCATATACATGATAAGCCCTGTTAAGTCATCTTGAATACACTTCTAAATAATAAATCACAATTCAGTCGGCCTCTTATAATCAATTAATTATAGAATGTAAATCACTGCTAGTCGGCTGGCACTGAATGCCCGAGTGATTCAGTCAACACTGAACTTCTTCAATACCCGAATGAACTCGGTCAACACTAGAAAAACTCATTCTATTCACCAACTATGCTCAGTCTGAATGTAGACATTTGTGTAACATCGCTACATAAGTGTATATACATGTGTAACATCAATGAAAATACACAATTGAATAATTGTCTTCAACAGAAATCTATGAAGATAATATTTGTGTATGTGTAAATTTATAGGCAATACATATATATTCAATTAATCAGTTAGCCTTTAAAAGAAATGGAGAATTCATGTGTATGTGTGTGTGTGTGTATATATATATATATATATATATATATATATATACACACACACACACACACACACACATATGTGTGTGTGTGTGTGTATATATGTATATATGTATATATACATATATACATATATATACATATATATATGTACATATGTATATATGTATATGTATTTATATATATATGTATATGTATATGTATATATATATATATATATATATAATTATTTCAAAAAAATTACCTTTGTATTTGTTTGGAAATAAAATAAATATAAATATAAATATATTAAAAAAATTATAAAAAAATTAATTGCAAGGGGTGGCGGGAGCCACCATCTCCCCCACCACCCGTGGCACCCCACGACACCCACAAAAATCATAGTGGGCCCACGAGTACACTATAGACGCAGTGCCCACATTACATTGCAGTCACAGTGGGCCCACGAAGGGTACCGCAATACCACTGTGGTAGTGGGAACCACGGTGGGGGTTTAGAAACTCCCACATATGTTTTTGTTTAATTTGTTTTATATATATGTAAAAAAAATTAATTAAATTTTATTTAATTTAAAAATTATATAATTAGTTTTTGAATAGTTTAATTTAATTTAATTTTTAGTTAATATTTATTAAATAACCAATACTAATAATATTAATTAATATTAATTTTTTATTATTATTATTTTTTGTTAAGATTTTATTTGGTGAATTAATATTATTATTGTATTGAATCAAACACTTAGTGTTTTGACATGCATGGATATTTTATTTAAATCCTTATTATCAGACAGGTAGAAATGCATGGGTTATTATATGGACATTTTATAGTCGAACTGGACTTCAAAAAATAAATTGATTATTTTATACATCTAAGACTTATATTATCATTTGCATGTTTGGTGTATATAATACATTATTTGGTGTTATTCAATGGGAAATTACGTTGGATTTAGGAATGGTACACCAGAGGCTTGGGGTTTGTTGTCTATTTGACATGTGTATTTTCAGTAGTTTTTTGTTTTTGAATTGGTCACGATTATTTTACCAAATATGATTTCTTAAGCTCATGGTTTTGTGAACGCTTTGAGAGAGTATGTTTTTTATGATGTTATGGTTTGAGGACCAGTATTGTTCCAGTTGTCTCATTTTGGAACTGAATTTCATTATCATGCTTTATGTGATCTATGAGATCTATTTGTGATATCTAAGCTCTAGAGGAGGTTAACTAGGTGCATCTTAGGGGAGTGTCTTAAAGTAGGGGTCTGGGGCCCAAAGTGGCCGGTTCCAGGGTAACCTATCGTAAGTTGTTAATAAGTGATAACTTAGTAATAAAACTTTGGGATAACATTAATGTGATAATTATGATGTCTCGCCCATGCCTTGAATGATTGTACATGTTAAGGATGGAATGGGAGATACCTAGAGATAAGGTATGATTAGATTCCTCATCTTCATGAGAGGGTATTCTGGTCCCACATGAGTCATGTTGAGGGTCTAGGGTCTAGAGTGACTAGTCCAGGGTAACTCAACTAGATGATGCTTGAGGGTCCGGGGTCCAGAGACCAGTCCAAGGTAACTCAATTAAATGACCATGTGATGACACTTCCATAGCATGTAGCCTAAGTCTCCTTTGTAGGCTCTACATTTTCCTCTAGTGGTTGGTATTTGGTTTCTGGTGGTTGGTATTTGACTTCTAGTATTTGGGTTTTTGGTGGTTGGTATTTCACCTTTGGTATTTGGCTCTGGTGGTTGGTTTTTTACTTTGATATTTGGCTTTTGGTTGGTTTTTGTATCTGTTGGTATTTTGGTGGTTGGTTATATTTTCTTTATTAAGTGTTTTATATACCCTTGTGTTGACCTATGATCTATAGTGTGTCTCGATCATATCTTTTTATCAACTTTGTAACCTTTGCATACTAGTACCTTTGCATTAGTCTTTCTTGCTTTTGTGTACCCGTGTGTGTGGGCATGATGTTATCTCCTTGGTACGGTGGGAGTGGACCTTTGGTTCCACATGGTCGAGTGGTAGTGATTATGTTACCATTTGAGATCTGACATTCTTGTTCATGCTTGGATGATCCTTGTTGTAGTTCTTTTTCTGATCTTCTGGAGACTTTCTCTGTATCATGTTGATGTATATTTGTACCTTATCTGTATATTGGTTGACATCCATTCATAGGATGTGTTGTATTATTATTCATTATTGCATACCCTACAAGTTGTGGAGTGGATGTTGATTCAGTATGTGTACCTTGGGTATCAGTTGTATATGTGATATTTTTATATGAGATGTATATTATGATTTGAGTTGTTGTATCTTTTATGTTAGTTTCTTATGGTTGTTCTTCGTAGTTTAGTTAGCTTAAGTAACTCTACGTCAAGGAACCCTCAAGATTTTTTTATTTATGTTTGAGTTGCATTTATGTGTATGTTATGTGATTCATTGTATTTCTTTCGCGTTGTTAGCATTATTGGTTGTAAATATTTAAAAAAAAAATCATCATAGCTTAGTTGCATGTTCTAGGTTAATTATCATGGGTTCCTTAGTAGGGTGTTACATCATGCATGTAAATGTGAACCTAGTTCAAATTGATTTGACCTTCATCTATAGAAATGAATCATTCAAAATATACTTATTGAAAGTGATTCACATGCTTATGTTTGAAGTAGGGAGCTACCAAGAGACACAATTTGAGAACTTGGTAGGTAATGATTTATTTTCCTTTTGTCAAGCCCCTAGATAGAATGATGAATAATGATTGAAAAAATTGAAGACAATAGGAAAACATGCAACACATTGATGATGATGTAATGTATATCATCTAGTTATAAGGGTAAGAGAAAAAAATTAAGAGTTAATTAAAGGGAAAATGCATGGGATGCTTTTTTCCATGAATGAATATCTAATTTGTAGAAAGTAAATATCAAATAATGTTTAGAATTATTTAATGACTATGCATTGTGCATAATAATATACACCCATTTTAGGGGATCGCCTTGTGGTGTAGTAGTGAATTGGTTGCACTGTCAATGGTGCAACCAAGGTTCAAATCCCTGCTTGGCTCAAACGATGTTAATGTCAGCTGAGCCCACCTTGGAGGATGTGCTAGTGGAGATGGAAGGATACAATGTGAATGTTGATGGAGTACATTTAAGGAGATGGAGAATATGGTATTGAAGTTAAAGGAGATGGAGGATACAGTGTTAATGTTGGTGGAGAGCTTAAGGACCAACTATGCCAAACCCTTGTTGGATGAGGATTACTCATGGAACTTGTGCCAGAACCACGTTGGGAGTGTGTTGCTTGCATCCCTTAGGCTTGAATTCCCTGTTCATCTTTCATGTTTTTGGTTCTGGGATATTAGATTCAGGGATGAGGTCCCCTAGATTGTGGCCTCACCTGGTGATTGGACCAGGCAAAAAATCCATGTTACTGATAAAAAAACACCCATTTTATAAAGGTATTTTAAAAGTGTTTCTTACGATAAATATCCATTTTGAATAGGAATAAATATCTATTTAGTTGGAGATACCTTATATTTGAATTCAAAAAATATCCAATTTTGAATTGGTTTTAATATTAGAAATCAAAACCAAAGCCTTGGATCTACAAATAGAAAATTGTCTCGACATAATCTATTAATAAACCTATATGAATCCTCAAACAAATCAACCACAGTAACCCTAAGCTTCAAATAGTTTCCAAAATTTTAAAACAATTAGAGTACATATGAGAAATTAAATAAAAAATAAGCAATTATACCTTCAAGCATGCACCATGTTTACATCCATTTCTCTTCTTGATCTTTGTGTATTAGAAGTGTGTTTCTCTCAAAATTATATCATAGTACTATTTTCATAGTATGATCATACAAAAACTCGAAGACTATGGTTATTCTTCAATGATGGATGAAGACTGCTTTTATGGATTATTTGATATCGATCAACAGTGGAGATTTGATGAAAAATATTGAAGATTAATGAAAGAGATTCGATGAGAAGAATTGATTGAAATAATTATGAAGTTAACCAATTATATGATGGATATAGACATAATCGATTAATCATTTAAACTCAAAGTGAGTGGTAGTTGAGAGGTAGAAGTGTTTTTTTATTAAGGTTCAAATGGGTTTTGAAGAATCCCCAAAACCCTTTATAAATATATTTTGGAGGGCTCTAAAACCCTCAAACAAACAATTGCATAAAAAATAGCGTAGACAACCAATAGTCCTACAATCGGAAATCCATTAGCAACCCTAGAAATAAACAAACTAGAATGCAAGTTGATCTAACATGAGGCAATATCCCTCAAAAAGAAGAGGATTTTAGAAGGCTCCATAAACATTGAAACAAGAAAAAATAGTTTTACTAGGATCCCCTTGTAGGATAAGGAAGAGTGTTAGAAAGCATATTAAAGGAAACCATCAAACCTAACCTATCCAAAAAAAAAAAAAATGAGATAAGGAAAATGTAAACTCTAAACAAACTCCCTCATTTTGACAATTGTGCCCTTTCTTGCTTCTCAAAATGTTGTTATGTTGCTCCCATATTGACACTATGCACTCGACTATGAAATAAAACTGATATTATGATGGCAAGAAGATTTGAAAGTAGATGGTTAGAAAATGAAGACAAAGTGACCTCAATTTATAGGAATTGAGAGCCAAAAAGCAAAATTAGCAATGAGAGTGCGAAATGGAAGATTGTCACAATTATGACAAATTGAATGCACAAAAGGAATGCATAAATCAATGCATAGTTAGTGGAAATGTTGAAGGGAAAGATGGAGGAAAATTAATAGGAAAGTTGGAAGCACAATTGGGGAAAAAATGTGAAGGGAAAGTGTAAGAGGTGATAAAGATAATTAATAGGAGGTGGAAGCACAATTAGGGGGAAGGAATTTTTGAATTTAAAAACTCATTAATTCCCACCAAAATGGAAATTAGTAAATAGGAATTTAGGAAATTCCAACATGGAAAATTAGTCAACTAATTAATATAAATTAATCAATTGTGGAGGCATGGAAGAGAGGGAATAAATAAAGTCAATTTATTTATTTAATTAGGACATAGGGATAAACTATTGGTTATTTACCCCAAAAGGAAAAATTGATTGATCGTTGACCGAATATGACTTTGATGCAAAATTGACTTGGTTTTGATGAATTTGATCAGTATTTGAAAGTGTTTTGATGGTTTTGAAAATGATTTTGAAAAAGGGTTCAAGATAATGATAAAAGAATGATTGGAACTGATTTTGGATGTCCATAAACCAATTTTGATGACATTGATAAGGTGAGAAAATGATTTTGAAAGACTTGAAATGGTTTTGAATAAATTTTGAAAGCATTGATGTTGATTTTGAATATGATCAAATTGGGCAACCGATTAGGGTTATGATGAAAAATGAGAGTTATAATGGAAAATGAGAGAAATATCAATGATGATGAAATAGAAGAATGAGACGATATTAGGGACATGTACAAAAAGGGGGCACATAGGCATTTGACCATTTTTTAGTGTCTACATTTTGCCCCTCTTTGATACAATGTGATTCTAAGTGTTTTGTTAAATAAAAATTAAAAGATCATGCCCCAGTGGATTGACAGAATGAAGGTAGGATGCCCCCTTGAAAAATTGGGTAGAAATTGATAGGAGGACAATTTTTCAAAAATAAAAATGATTGCTAGGATTGGTGGAAGAAATGTTAGTGGAAAGCCGAAATTAGAGAAAGAATAGTTAGTAATGATGAAACATTACTTTAATAAGTGCATTATTATCATAAGAGTTTTATTTAATATGGAAAATGGATGTTGCACCATGACATAGAAAGTCAAAGTGATAATGAAATCTCTTTGCATAAAAACAAACATAATTGCAGACAAGGAATGTTTCCATCCATCTTGAAGCATATGACATACATGCCCCAGAACTTTATGAAAAACACCCTGCGAACAAAAGACAAAAAAAATAATAAAGGATTATGAACCATCTTGACCACTCTCCTCACTCAGTGATATCTCAAAGTAGCATAGGAACATTACCAAAGATAAATCAATTAAAGATAAGACTCCCTGAACCAAGAAATCCAACAACCATTCTGATATTGTTGTCAAAGTTGATAGTTTGTTTGATGGTGATAATTATGATGTCTGGTTTCAGAAATGAAGTACCTAATCTAAGACAAATATTGTTTGGTTTCGAGTATACCACACCCTATATTAATAAAGAATAGAATTGATAAAAGGATTTATTGGCATTGATTGATTGGACAAGTTTGATCTAATTGATTGTTGAGCCAATTGGATAGATCATCTATTAACACATGATTTCATTTAAGCATCATGTTTTTTGAGTCTTCAGATTGCATATGCTCAAGTGCCTATCTAGCACAAGGGACAATTTATTGAAAATAACAAGCGATTATGTACATGATGAGGAAATAAAATGAGTACATCATAAAATGACATTTAATACTTTGGATTTTTGAAATATTAGATTTTTAGGATTTTTTAAGTATTTGAATTGTTTTGGATTTTTTTCAGGACCTTTATAAGTTTTAGGAGTTTTTATGGACTTTTAATAATTTTTATGGACTTTTTTAGGACTTTTATTTTATGATTTTTATAAATTGTTTTAGGAATTTTATGCTTTTGGGGGATTTTTTCAGCATCATATTCAATTTTTATGGTCTTTTTTCAGTGGATCATATTTGATTATTTTTTAGGATATTACTATTTACATGAGAAAGATTGAATTGCCCCCAGTGTCTAGCAAGGAAAGGACATTATGAAAGGGCAAGTGGACTGGTAGATGGATGAAGGAAAATGGTCACTTGCATTGGATATGTTTAGATTGCCAAGGACTATCCAAGAAATGGGATAACATGTTTTTACCAAGTTGAGGGATGGGTTAGGACAATTATAAGGTAACGAAAAGGAGCATTGAATGGCATGCAATGCATAGGAATGGACATGTCAAGAAGTTTTTTTGAAAACATGTTTTGCATTTAATGTCCTTATTTTATATCAATACCAAAGGGATTTGGATAGGACAATGATAGGATAGGTTAAGCAAGATAAGACATGTGATAAGATAGGCAATATGGACTAAAGGGATGTGGATTTGAAGGTTACGATAAGATAGGGGATATGGACCAAGGGGTGTGATAAGATATGTGATATGGAAAACTTAAAGCAGATAAGACATGTGATGCTTCTAGGGAAACACATAACCTTGTCAAGATCAAAGTTGGGAAAAAGGGAATATGATAAGCAATATGACAGGCATAGGAACATGGAGGAATTGAAATCTAGATGATGGATCATAATGACATGGGTATGATAGGATAGGAAAATATGGATGAAACCTACCCCAATTATAGAATACAAGAAGTTCATAAATTACACATGATGCATGTTTTCCAAGTTTTCATCATGGTACTTGCCCAAAGCATCTGTTTGCCAGGTTTTCACTATTAGATGAAATTATTTCTATTTAATTTTTATTTGTGTTTTTGTTTCCAAGACTCCTTTTGTGAAGGTTTTCATCAAGGCAACTTTTTCTTCTTTTTTTATTTTTCTTTTTGATATTTTGGTTTTTTGCATTTTTTAAAACATTTAGACCTTTTGGAAAGATGGATGCATGATATAACATGTATGGAGAACTTAAGATCCTTACACTTTGGATGATGCTTATGAAATTATTCTCAAAGACATTGGTAGGGTAATGACAAAGGGACATGAAATGGGTAATTAGATGGAATAAGATAAGGACTTAGGCAAAGGATTGGCTAGGTTGAATGAAATGTTGGAAAATAGGGGTTGGATAATGGAGAGACTATAGAAAGACTTTCTTTGGAGTGGAAGGGAATGTAGGAGAGAACAACATTCTCATAGTACACCTTGAGGGGTGATGGAATGATGGAGGAAAAGGGGATTTAGGATTTCATAGAGGAATGGATATGGATTTTGGGACACAAGGACCCAAAATGGATTTGGAAGGTGGAAGGCATTTAGATGGAGGGATTGCAATTTTTGAAGTCAAATTTTATTTTGATTTGGGACATTGTGCTTTAAGAAGCCTCTTGGGAATCCACATGGATTTTTCTTTTTCATTATTTGTTGAGTCCTTAGAACGCATTGCTTGCACAATGGATTTACGAACTCATATTTATTTTATAATTTTTTTTTTATTAATGGGCCTTTGTGGCCTTTTGGAACTTTATTTTTCTTTTTGGATAATGTTTTTCTTTGTTTTTACATGTCAATTAGACTAGACATGTTGATCCTTGACTCATGTGGATTGCTTGACTTATGGACTTTATGTTTGGCATCAAAATTGCTTGGAAGAGAAATGAGATTTATGGGTGGATAGAAATTGTATGGAGGCCTCTCGGACGGGTGGAAATATCTCAAAGATGTATTCCTTTGTTGACTTGCATTTGAGAAAGGGTAAGGGGATTGTGAACTACTAGATATAGGAATATATGGACCTAGGATGGATGGAAGGGATGAAGGGGGAGGTATATGTTTGGAAGGGATACCAACGCCTTGAGAATGAGATTTTTAATTAAGACCATGTCCATTAGACTTTTATTTGACATGAGAGGGTTTTAATATACCTTTTGCATGGAGGTCTAACCCTTTGACTTGATAATTCTTTTGAATAATGGGACACTTGCTGGTAGATGTGAGTTCATTTTGTGATGGATACGAGATAGAAGAAACAATAGAATCATAAAGTGGATTGGAATTAATTTTAATAGAGAAATTTGTTTGACATGTATGGGTTTCATGAACATCTTGCATAAATATGTTCAAATCAGGAGGGGGGTCAGGAAGAATAATTGGATCCTGGAGTGGAATAGGAGAAACTAAAGGATCATTTAGTAAGATAGGATCTTACAAGGGATATGGAGGGTCAGGACATGGAGATGAAGGGATGGAAGGACCATGAGAAGTATTTGAAGGGATAATGAAATCTTTCAATATGTTTGAGGATTAAGGGATACTTTGATCTTGACTTGGAAAGAGATCATGGGACTCTATTTAAAAGGTGTTCTGCTCTTGACTTTGGATGGAATCATTAGGATGAATGGAAGAGAGTTCATGATCTCTATTAGGGAGTGGAAGGTCAATGGAATATGGAAGGAGATTTTGTTCTTGGGTTGGATGAGGATCATCTTGAATAGGGGGGATATGGATGGTGGAATCATCATGAGGATCAAGTAAAATGGGATCCTGTTCAACAATTGGATAGGATTGGTTATTAATGGGATCTTGATCTTGATTAATTTTAGGAATCATTTCTATGTGTTTTGGACCGACCTCTTGACATGGGGAATGACTTAAAACATGCATGTGGGGTTTTGGAAAGGGGTCATTGCTTTTACACGAGGGAGGTGGACATTGAATGAGACTGTCTTGAGTAGGAGCATGTAGTGGCATTAGCTCAAAGTTTTTTGTAACATGAAAGGGACTTGAGTCATGAATAGGACTAACTTGCCTTTCTTCTATGAATATCCCTTGGGATGTTACATTATTGTAAGTGTCACGTGATGGAGATAGAGGAAATTTTACTTGTGAATATTTAGGGGATGAAGGAATGGTGGGGCACATAGTGACTTCTTGAAGGTCAATGGCATGATATGGAATAAGTGTGTCTTCCGTGATTGGTTTGGAGTGAGCCTTTGCTAGACATTGGTGCATTATTTTTATTTTGTTTCTCTTGAATCAATTCACCTATGTGAGATATTTTCTGAAGCAAATCCTTTATAAAGCTAGATTTAGACTACTGGGGTGATTCTATTGGTGATACCACATCAATGTTCTCATGTTGTACACAAATTTTAGATTGAATGTATGGCTCAATAGGTTTCACATTGATCATGTTGGATTTATGCCCAAAGAAAAAATGTTCATTTTCATATGATGCAATTGGAGGTAAAATCATTTGTGATCTTGGTATTGACTAATTTTTTTGCATCATTGGCACAAGAGGTTGTGTAATTAATTAAGGGACACATGATTGCATTGGAATGAAGATTGGTTCCAAAATTTATGGTGGCTCAAGTTGAATCATTCAAATCTCTGGTTGAAAGGTTTGATTTGGAACTTGGTCAAATGACTATTGTGAGTTTGGGATAAATTGGATTTGCTTTGGGATTTGATCAAAATTTGTGTTTTTTTCTTTCAATTATTTTGCTTCATTTATTTTTTAGATAAGTTTTTGTATGTATGATCTTGAAATTAGATAATCTATGTTAACTTCACCAAAACATTCTCTTGTACTTTTAAGGAGCTTGGCCATTTCAGTTCTACTCCTTTCAATGTTTTCCACTTTTTGTTTCAATATTTCCACTTCTTTAGCCAATTTTTCCTCCAATTTTTGAATCAAGTGTGAGTGAGATTGGTTTGATCAATTGTGTGATTGTGAGAATGCCATATATATTGGTTCAAAAAATGTTTGAGTCTCTTCACTTGAATTGTACATCATGTTTGGGTCAAAGCCTTGTGTTTGCAAAGGTATACCTTGACTTAGATCAAAGGGTGTTTGTATTGCTTCACTTGAAATATGCATTTGTTAATATGAAGCTTTCCTTTTAGATCTTGTTTCAATGGGAATGATTTCTAAATGTACCTAAGAATATGAGAGGTATATGAAAAATGCACTTTTCTTTTGGGATTTTGAAAGTTTTTGAAATGAATGCAATTTAGGATATGCAATATGCAATTTGGTTTTGGATTTCGAAGGTATTTGTTAATGATTATACAACTTGGATATGAAAAATTTGGTTTGGACTTTGGACTTTGATAATGCAACTATGTTTTTGGAATTTTTGGACTTTGGAAAAATCTTAGAAATGCAAACCTAAGAGTATATCCTTAGGAAACTGAAATAAGACCTTGACTTTTGAGGATCGAAAGGACAAAACTAAATGATAAATGACATGGTCAAACCCATCATAAAAAATATTAGGTATTGAATTAATGATAAAAGGACAAAAGTACAAGGTTGAAACAAAGTCAAGATACTCTTCCAACAACACAAGTTATAACCCTAAGACTTGATTTTTTGGGATTTTTGAAAAAATATTAAAAATCTCTAAATGTAAAATGAAGAATGATATGCAAAGACAATATGGAAAGGAAAATATGACAAGGTTAAAATTACAAGGAAAATATGACAAGGTAATGTAATTATGATGATGGCTTGATATGATAAGGGGTTTGAAAATAATTTTGAAATGCAAATGCAAAGGCTAAATGATAAAAGTGAGCTATTATGCAATATGACACATGATAATGCAATGAAGGATAATGAAAGAATGCAATGATAGGATATGAAGGATAAATGAAAGACCTAAAAGTAGAAGGATACCCTAAGATTGCAACAAGATCTCAATGCATGTTTTTAATTCCATGTTTTGAAAAGGGCCTATGACAAGGTTTTTGAAATATTTTGAAATGTCTTGGACAAGGTTTGAAATTTCTTGAAGTATTGTCAAGTTATTTTGAAAGGTTTTGAAATGATTTAGTGAGGTTTATGAAAATTTATTTATAAAACTCATGAAAAAATATCAAGCAAAAATAATTATTGATGATTTTGATGCACAAGCACTCTACAACCTAGGTTTGAAGGACAATACTTATTGAATCCCCACTTGGATAAAATCCATCTATTCTTATTCAAATTAGATAGCCTAGAATTTTGGTGGCATTGGCTCCCCTCTATGGCACTCACTTCTTGAGCATACAAAACTTTGAATCCCAAGGGTCATCACCTCCCAAGGAATTTTCTATCTCTACTAATAATCGCAAAAGTGTGGGGTGTCTTAGTTGGTATTTGATCTTCCGCGCCAGCAAGAAGAAGGATTTTGGCCACTACAATAAGGTTTCTAGTTTAGGCATCCATTCAAAAGCATCTTATGAATGTTAATACAAGGCCTCATGGTAGCATAAATGTTATTTAGGTCCTATAGACCCTAGCGGAGACCAATAATAAGATACTCTTTCCCTTTGAAGCTTTAGCCTCAAGAAGGTATTTATTTGTAGTGGATCAAAAGGAGTTATCTTTGCTCTTGTTTCCACTTGGGTCATTTCCTCTCACCGGCTCTACTAAAGCTCTCAGGAGGCAGGCCCTCTAAAAAAGAAAGAATAGATTTCTCTTGCACCCAAGATCCACGAAGGAGAGGGGAGAAGATACATCCATTCAAAAATTTTGGGATCAAAAATATAATCAAACACTTAAAACAAAATGATTCATTTTAAAGAACCAAATTGAAATGTTTTTGTAACTACTAAAAGAAAACACAAAAAGTTTGACAAACACACAAGGTCTTCATCAAACATCTTCCATGAGATTCGTTAGTATTATTTTCATGAAATATTCACCAAACAAGTTCCAAAGTGCTGCACAAAAACATTAGTATCCCTGAAATCTCTACACTAAGACCAGAAAACAAAATTCAGAGTGCAAAAATTGAAATTAAGCATTAAAATTTGTAAATTAACCAAATGTGCAATACTTGTGACCAACTGTGCAAAAAAGTGACCAAGCGTTCTTATAGAAGCACTTGGGAGCCTAATTACATTCACTTGGGAGACCACTTGTCCAAGGGGATGCACTTGGTAACCTATTGTTCAGGACCTGATATAGCAAGTAAAATGACTCAAAAAATTCTAAAAATACCTAATTTTGACACAATTGAGTTCATCATCATGTATATTGAAGACATTATGGTTATTTAATCCATTTAAACAAATTTATTTTTAAATATTTTGAATCAGTTTGAACCCCTAAATAAACTACGTGCACATTTGAATTAATTTGAAAACACCCTAACTAGGTTGATTTGTATTGAACTCTAAACTAGGTGAATGTTCATTTTAGGAGCCCAAATCAAGTATGAATTTTCATTTTAGGTTCATTTTCCATTTAGTAAACTTGATTTGAAATATTTTGAATCAATTTGAACTCCTAATTAAACTAGATAGCGATTTGAATTGATTTGAAAATACCCTAACTAGGTTGATTTTTATTGATCTCTAAACTAGGTGAATGTTCATTTTAGGAGCCCCACTAAATTATTAGTGTTAATTTTAGGTTATTTTTCCATGTTAAGGTTCATTTTAGCCAAATTTTACACTTAGATTTCAATTATATTGAATGCAGAAAGAAAACTAATATCTAAACCCTAACGGTTGATCATCCTTCCCAATTGCACAATTCTGGTGACCAACTACTGCTAGGACTGCATGTGGGAGCCCAAGTGAATCCTAGAACACACTTGGGAGAGCCAATTGAATTTGGGGTAAAACTTGGTAGTCCCAAATGCACAGGACAAATATCCAACTGCGCAGGACAAAGCCCAATTGTGCAGCACTGCTCCTAGAACTGAAAAACACTACAAAAACACCAAAATGAGTTAGATAACATGCTTCACGTTGGGTTCACCATATGTAGGAAATTAAAAAGTGTTATAAATAATGCTAAATTCAACCATAAAACCTCAAAAACATGCAAACCTAACCTATCCAAACACAATAAAATGTGATTTAAGGAAAATGTAAACTCTAAAGAAACTCCCTCATTTTGACAATTGTACCCTTTCTTGCTTCTCAAAATATTGATATTTTTCTCCCATATTGACACTATGAACTCAACTATGAAATAAAAATTATATTATGATGGCAAGAAGATTCGAAAGTATATGGTTAGCAAATGAAGACAAAGTGACCTCAACTTATAGGAATTGAGAGCCAAAAAGCAGAGTTAGCAATGAGAGTGCAAAATGGAAGATTGTCATTGTTAGAATGTGTACGCCTCCTCTCGTGATTCATGGTTCCCAAGATTTCCAAAGGTGGGGGTTGGTAGCACCGGTTTGCAATGATAAAAATTCAATACACAAAGCTACCAATAATGAATAACTTAAAATGTAACCAATAAAATGTACAAGCAAAGAAAGGAAAGAAAATGAATGAAAACCCCAAAGTGCTTGAAGCTTCTATTGTCTCTCTACTCCTTCCAAAATGTTGTTTTTGATGCTCAGTATTGGTATGGGCAGTGTCTATGACTTTAGAAATGTCAAGAATTTGATACTTGAAATGTGTGTGTGATCACAAGATGGCTTGAATGCTAGAACCAAACTAACGGAGTAATGGCGCATGAGAGCTTGAAATCTTGGATCCTTCAAATGGTTATGAAGGGTTTATTATATAGGAATTGGGGATGAAATGAACAGTTGAGATCAATCCCAAAGATAGGGAGATGAACGGTTGAGATTAAAAGGAACTGGAGAAGCCATCAGCAAACTCCACCTCTTCAATTGGTAAAGAGGAGATAGAGTTTGGTTGACTGAAGAGCTAATTGTGAGTTACCTTTTAGAACTGAAGAGGTGGGTGGAGTTACCCATGTGAACTAGAGAGGTGGGTGGAGTTACCCATGTGAACTAGAGAGATGGGTGGAGTAACCCATGTGATCTGATTGGAGTTATCTCTTTGAATTAAGATAAATGAATATTTAATTCATTTATTTAATTAATGTTTTCAACATGTGAGATAATTGAATTCTTTTTTATTTAGAATTGCTGTATTGAATAAAATTAAATTAATTTAATTGGAAGAATTTAATTAGTAAGTTTAAATATTTGAATTTAAACTATAGGAAATTTAATTTAATTAATTAATTAATGGTAATTAATCAATTAAGGTTAACCAATTAAATAAAATTAATTATTTAATTAATTTTGAGAATTTGATTAGATGATTTAGGGAATGAATTTAGAGGAAAATAGATGATTAATTAATGATTTAAAAACCATTAATTAATAGATGAAAATTAGTGTTTTTAATGTCAAGTTGCAACCTTGTCCATTTTTGGGTGTCTACATTTGCCCCTCTTTGATGCGATGTGACTTGTCGTAGTGTGTCAAATATTCTCTAATTTTGATCTTGCCCCAGCTTGCCCTGACGATAGTAGGTGTATTTATGCCCCCTCAACAAATTTGAGTGAAAAGTCGCGACATGAGCGTTAATTTGTTGAAAGTGCAATTTCTGAATCTGGGTAACTGACTGATTTGAAAAATGCTTAATATTGCCTCTGATATTGACTCTCAAAGTTTTCAGGGACTGAGAAGAAAATTATGACTTCCTAGAGAAATTAGGGTTTCTAGAAATCCCTATAATTAGCCAAGGGAGTCATTATTTGTCAAATTGCCTTTTTGGAGCTCTTGAAATCTTGGTGAGTTTGTTCTTAGTTTTATTTGCTTTTCCTCATGTTTTTGTGCGATGGTGGGCTTACCTAGAGTCACACATATATCTGACTGAGTTTGGACATATCAACAGCTAGTTGGCACAAGATGTCTAGTGAGTGTTTGCACTTTGTGTGTCATTAATCCCTGTATTTCTCATTTTTTTTAAAAATTGTTTTCTAGCCAATTGCATAAGTTGCCGCAATCGACTGTAGTTTTGCCGCAATTATGGTTTAAATGCTGTAATTGTTGGTTGTAAGCCGCAATTGATAAGAGGCCCACAATTTCTGGCTTTGCATGCTGCATTTTCCTATTGCTTGCCGCATTTGCATTTTTTGTTTCGCAATCACATAAAAGTACTACATATGTAGGGTTTATTGCCGCAATTTCTTGTTTGTAACTATTTGCCTGATTTCCTTGTCTCATTTCTGCTTATGCTAGTTTCTGTCACTTCCCTCTATGACTGATATTGATATATTTCTAATTTATTGTTGTGTGCATTTCATCAGGAGGATTCTGCACTTCCAAGAGTCTAGACCGGTTGGTCTTGTGTACAGGTTCCAGCTCTCTGAGGATGAGAGGTCAGTTCTTAGAGATCTAGGTTTATATTGGATCTATTACATGCCAGAGATCATGACCAATAGGGGTCTGATCTCGGCTCTTGTAGAGCGATGGCATTCGGAGACATGCACTTTCTGGTTACCCACTGGAGAGTGTACTGTTACTCTAGAGGATGTTTACCACATCCTTCAGCTTCTAATCCAGGGTGCACTTGTGGAGTATGCTACCCGACCTAGTATTGTATCTTTGACTGAGCTGTCTAGATTGCCCCAGGATCAGCTTGGTTTATCCATTGCATATGATATTCCATGGTCCTAAATTGGCTTGGGCCTCGATAGGTTGTCTACCTTACTAGGTAGTTTGATATGTGGCATCTTATGCCCTGATCGTCACCAGCGCGGATTCTCGGTTGTCTTTGGTTCTGTATTACAGAGTATGGTCTGTGATCATATTGTTTATGCATGGGGGGGAATGCATGTTATCTCATATGCACTTTTATATGTTTTCTGTGGCTTACCTTAATGGTAAGTTACTCAGTTGTGGTGCTACCCTCTTACAGATATGGGCGTAGGAGCACATTGTTGTGTGTCGTCATGTTGGTACTCATGATCTACCTGTAGATAGGCCTTATGTGTTCATGTATGATGGAGCCATTGTCCAGACTCACATGGGTCATCTATTGTATTGGCGTCAGCAATTAGACATGATGCCCTATTTCATTTGGAGATTGTATAGGGAGTGCCCTGTTTGGGATGGAGAGGATATCCTTCTTCCTTTTTTCTGTCATTAGAGATATCTGATTGGTCGTGTCACTGACCATGTACATATGATTGATTTTCACAACACCGACAGGGTGTTGCGACAATTCAAGGAGCAGAAGGATGTGTCCGATACATATGCCTATTTTGCTCATAGATTGAGGGACGTTGCAGTCTGGGGTGGTGTTGTTTCACTAGATTCTGCACAAACTGAGTTTGTAGGATTACTTCATGTTTCTTGGACATGGTGATCTACCACTATAGATGCAGGTATCTTTGTGCAATGATATTTTTGTGTAATTCCCTTATTGCTTTCTTAGTCTATCTGCTCTATGATACTTTTTTCTTCATCTGATGTGGTACTGATTTTTGAATTTGATATTTTTTAGGTACCACCTCCTCAGTATGATGCTTGTTGGGCACAGACCTAGCCAGTTTCACTTACAGATGTCTCTTGTCCCATTTCTAGGACTATCATGAGGAGGCACCATCAAGTACGATGAGGTAGGGGGGTCGAGATGGAGGGAGAGATGGTGGACGAGATAGAGGTAGGGTTGGAGGCCTAGATGGAGGTAGAGATGGAGGCCGAGATGGAGGCTGAGATGGAGGATGAGGGAGGGGAGATGATGGGGGAGGTGATCCTGGTCCTAGGGGTGCTAGTGGTGGAGTTTGGATGAGGGGTGGTTGGACCAATACTTAGAGAGTTGGGTTGAGTGCTATGTTGGAGGATGAGGAGGCGATGGAGGAGGAGTCACCTCAGTTAGTATGGAGAGTACATTGGTGTATTGGTGTTGTTTTGTCTCTAAGAGTGGAGGATAGGGTGGTTGTGGAGGATGTAGATATTGAGATAGGGGATATAGACATTGATTCCTTAGATGCAGAGAGTGAAGGATCGAGCTCCTGTACTGGTAGTAGCAGTACAAGCAGTAGTACTGGTGAGAGCTCAGAGAGTGAGGATGATTCTTGGGTGGTGAGGGGGAGGGGAGATGAGGGATTGGGTGACATAACGGAGGAGGGTGGCATGCATGTGGCCATGGGAGGGATGGATATAGATCCTTCTGATTTGGAGAGACTCATGTAGCAAGTTTCTGATTTGCAGGCTAGACTTTCTTTTGCTAATACACGTGCCACTACTTTGGAGGCTAGGGTTACAGTAGCCGAGGCCAGGATGAATGTGATAGAGGCTAGAGAGAGAAATTCTTGAGCTGAGGTTCATTCATTTATTGAAAGTGTACAAGATGCTTCTCACCAGGATCTTTTGGACAGATATTATAGATCTGGGCATGATTCCTAGAGGGAGATTGAGTATTGGAGACACCATTATGAGGGTGCAGTTCCT
The DNA here is from genome assembly GCA_018584345.1 of Thuja plicata. NCBI lineage: Eukaryota > Viridiplantae > Streptophyta > Pinopsida > Cupressales > Cupressaceae > Thuja > Thuja plicata. Next base: position 3,723,251 of record MU227691.1, on the reverse strand, counting down.
GTAGAGAAGAGATTTCCTAGTTATATAGCCTCTCAGAGATCCAGTAGGGCTCAGAGATACAAAGGTCATAGAGTAGTGGTGTTGGTGCTCTTAGTTCATCACAAAGACCTACTGATATGCAACCCCCTCATCCACCTGGCGGCGAGGGTGGGGGTAGCACATGGTGATTTTGATATCTTTCCTCTTTTGTATCATGTACCATTTTTGTAGTGATGTTACTTTGATATTACTATGAGGCTTATCCATTTTTGTACCTTGACACACTGATATTTATTGATATATATGTTGATTACCTTCCTTTGTTCAGACTTGCGACCGTTCATTGTACTCAGATATTCTAATTTATATGAGATGCACCTAGTGATTTGATATGATGTGCATTGGTTTACTTTCTATATGTATGATTCTACATGATTTGGTTTAGGTGATGAAAATGTATATGCAATATGATTCTATTATGTAGACTCGTACATGGATGATTTACTTTTCCTATGATACTAACATGTTCATGTAGGATGGTGGAAATGAAATGCATGTTTATATGAGATTCTTATGGATGCATGTGGTTTTATGATTTATCATGTATGCAGCTACTATGTTTTTTCATTTTCTTGATGCACTTAAATGGAATGAATGCAATCTATTATGTGCAAAATATCTGATGAATGCATGTGTTAGTTAGAAGGGAGTTAGTTTGGAAATATGCTCTCTGGGATTGATTTGATAGATATGGGATGATAGAAAGGAATTTTTTCTTTTTTTATGGATATGAATTGATAGAAAGTATGAATGTCCCAAGTTGCTACCCCTGTTTCCAATATTTGTCATCATTGCATCTTTTTTTATTTTTGAAATTCCGAAGAGCGTCCAATGCATCCAGATCATATACCATTTGGATATCGCCATGACCTCTTGATAATCAGAAGGAGTAGAGATATTGAATAGATAGAGAACTTAGTGCACCCAAATATTGACCATCTAGGTTTAGCTTTGTTCACTATTTGAAAAGAAAGAGAGCCAAAAGCACCCAAATATTGACCACCTAGATACCGCTTTTCCCTCTGAATAAATCAAAAAAAAGAAACTAAGATAGAACTCCTATGCACCCAGAGTCCATCTGGATAACACTGTGAGCTCTTGATTTTGTAAAGAAAAGACCAAAGCAATCAAGATAGAACTCCTACACACCCAGAGTCCATTTGGATAGCATCATGAGCTCTTGATTGCAAAAAATAAAAGACCATAGAAACCAAGATAGAACTCAAACACACCCAAATTCTATATGAATAGCACAGCGATCTCTTGATTCTATTTGGTAAATAAACAAGTTGATAAAAGAAGGAATGTCCAATTCTTTCTGAGGGTTAAGCTCATATCGTGGAACTGTGTGGCTCCTAGATAAGTGATATTGCCTACTGCGTTAATCCTAAATCATCATGGCCCTGAAATAAAAGTGAACATTCACAAATAGAAATCAAAGAAAATAAGTCATGATCTATCATAGCTACTCTCCTCACATGGTTGACCCTAGAGTAGCTTAAGAACATAACCTTGAAAATATAGACTGACATCTGACTGACTGACTGACCTAGTTAACATTTTGGATGGCTCCTTGATTTAGTTGGATTCTCTTGATTGGCTCGACTCTTTTGATAGGCTTGATTGGCTTGATTTCTTGAGTGTGTCTGTTTCAATAATAGATGACTCATATAAGACTGACCTGTTTGGTTTTGAGCGTATCCATCACTATGTAAGATGATTGATAAGATTTGATTAATTGATCATTTTGGATGGTTGATTAGGCTGTGTTAGATGGGCCCAATGTCAATTCGCAAAGCTCATGATTGTGACAATTGATAGATTGGATTGGTCGTCAGTTTGCTTGCTAATAGATTTGATAGATTGATAAAGCTGTATCATATGGGCCCAATGCTGATTCACAAAGCTCATGATTGTGACATTGATTGACTAGGCATGATCACCCTCTTGCTCTCTTGATAACTAAGTTAGTTTTATTGCTTGGGATTTTATAGATTTTTGAATGTTTTTGATTGAGGATTGATTTCTTCAGGACATTTTTTGATCTTTTTAGGATTTTGATGAGTTTTTTGATTTTTTGGATTTTTGATGGGTTGTTCAATTTTTAGATTTTTTTAGGACATTTAGAATCTCCCCTAGCCTGGTAGACCAGTACTAACCATGGATAAGCATTGATGCTCAGAGGGGTTTGTGCTTCTGGATATAGCTTGGGTAGTCAGTCTTGCATTGAAGTGTGCTCAAGCTTTTGATTTTGGAGTTCATTGATGGTAAAGCTAGATTTAAACACTTGGCGCCTGTTTGCCAAGTTTTCACAAAGGTAGCTACTCAATAGTACTTATTTTCTAGGTTTTCACTAAGAGAGCAATTTTTTTTCTCTTTACTATTTTCCTTTTTTTTATTTTTTGTTGTTGCCAAGGCACCTGATTGCCAGATTTTCACGAAGGTAACATTTTTGATTTTTTGATTTTTTGGGTATTTTCTGGATATGTAGATAGGTGCCTTAACCAATGAGACCTCAAGCATAGAACCTCTTGAGGTGCATGTTGTTGATGTATCCAGGGAGGTGATCTCCTTCTGGTGTCTCTAGTTGGTATGCCCCACTCTGGGTAGAGCTGATAATGATATATGGTCCTAGCCAGTTAGGCTCAAACTTTCCTAGTTTCACTCCTTTTGCTTGGTTCTTTTGATTTTTGATGAGGACAAGGTCTCCTACCTCAAATGTTCGTGGCCTCACCTTTTTGTGATAGTTCCTTCTAAGGCAATTTTGATAGCCTTGTAATTGGTTAAATGCATTTTGTCTTCTTTCGTCTAATAGTTCATGTTCACTAAGCCTTGCTACTTTGTAGTCTTCATCTGAAATTAGGTTCTTTAATGATATCCTCAGGGATGGGATTTCTACTTTGAGGGGTAGGACCACCTCTAATCCATATACTAGTGAGAATAGAGTGGCTCCTGTAGGTTTTCTCATGCTATTTCTGTATGCCCATAATGTGGGACTAAGTTGTAAATGCCAGTCTTGCCTTGATTCATTAACGGTCTTCTTCAAGATTTTCAATATGGTCTTGTTTATTGCTTCAGCTTGATCGTTCACTTGTGGATAATAGAATGAAGATAACCCTTGTTTGATTTGGAACTATTCACAAAGATCTTCAACATCTTTTTTTTGGAAAGGTGTACCATAATTTGCTAGGATGGTTTGAGGGATCTCATACCAAAAGATGATATGGTTGAGTATGAACATTGAGATCTTCTTTCAGTTATGTAAGTGAGGGAAATTGCTTCCACCCACTTAGTGAAGTACTATGTTATTGCTATGATGTATTTATGTCCATTAGCTGAAGATGGTGTAATATTACCCACTAGGTCAAATCCCCACAAAATTTTTTCAGATTGCTCCCAGTCTAGCAAGGTGAGGAAATTATAGATTTATGGATGAAGGTAAAAGGTCTCTTAGTATGTCTTGAAGTTGTTTGGATGCCAAGGGCTATCCATAGGATGAGATAACATGTTTCTTTGAAAGATAAGAGAATGAAAATGACAAGATAAGATAAAGACATGGTGCATTGATTGGCATGTGGTTGACAAGAGTGGACATGTCAAGAGGATGCTGAAAATAGGTTTTGCATTTTTTTATCTGTATTTTCTATCAAGACCAAGAGAGGGATTTGATAGGATAATGATTGGACATGGATAGGGAAAGCAAGATCAAGAATGGACAAGGGGAAGGGATATGGATTCAAGACTGTGAAAAGATAGGAAATATGGACCATAGGGATGTGGACAACATGAAACATATAGGACAAGTAATGCTTCTAGGGAGATTTCTAGCCTTGTCAAGATCAAAGTTGGAAAAAAGGAAAATGGATGCCGATAAGATAAGGGATATGAGGGATATAGGTTAATGGAGGAAATGAAAGGGATATGATATGATAGGAAAATATGGATGGAACATTCCCCCATGTATGGAATGCAAGAGGTTCGTAGATTACCAAAATGTATGCCTCCTCTCATGATTCATGGTTCCCAAGCTTTCCAAAGGTGGGGATTGGTAGCACCGGTTTGCAGTGATAAAAATCCAATACACAAAGCTACCAATAAAAAATAACTTGAAACGTAACCAATAAAATGTACAAACAAAGAAAGGAAAAGAAATGAATGGAAACTCCAAAGTGCTTGAAGCTTCTATTATCTCTCTCTACTCCTTCTAAAACATTGTTTTTGATGCTCAGTATTGGTGTGGGAAATATCTATGACTTGAGAAGCATCAATAATTTGATACTTGAAATGTGTGTGTGATCGCAAGATGGCTTGAATGCTAGAACCAAACTACCAGAGTAATGGCACACGGGGGCTTGAAATCTCAGATCCTTCAAATAGTTATGAAGGGTTTATTATATCGGAATTGGGGATGAAATGAACGGTTGAGATCAATCCCAGAGTTAGGGAGATGAATGGTTGAGATTAAAAGGAACTGGAGAAGCCATCAGTAAAATCCACCTCATCAATTAGTAAAGAGGAGATAGAGTTTGGCTGACTGAAGAGCTAATTGTGAGTTACCTTTTAGAACTAAAGAGGTGGGTGGAGTTACCCATGTGAACTGGAGGGGTGGGTGAAGTTACCCATGTGAATTGGAGAGATGGGTGGAGTAACCCATGTGATATGATTGGAGTTATCTCTTTGAAGATAAATGAATATTTAATTCATTTATTTAATTAAAGTTTTCAACATGTGAAATAATTGAATTCTTTTTTATTTAGAATTGCTTTATTGAATGAAATTAAATTAATTT
>MU227691.1:3708311-3718330 GCA_018584345.1 Thuja plicata | reverse complement strand
AATTAAATAAAATTAATTATTTAATTAATTTTGGGAATTTGATTAAATGATTTGGGGAATGAATTTAGAGGAAAATAGATGATTAATTAATGATTAAAAAACCATTAATTAATAGATGAAAATTAGTATTTTTAATTTCAAGTCGCAAGCCTGTCCATTTTCGGGTGTCTACAGAATGCACAAGAATTGAGAGGGGGTGAATTAGTGTAAACAAGTACTTAATAAATTTCACCACTGATCTAGAAAAGCTAATCAACAACTTCCAAAAAAAGAAACATGCAACTGATAATATCAAATAGAAGTAAACAACATCAAGCATCCACAAAAGCACTACATATGACACATAGATATTTCATGTGGAACCCCTTGTTATAGGGAAACAAATATGGTGGGGATGACACCCACAAATCATCTTATTGCAGTAAAAGAAATGTTTTCCCTGTTAAGAGCAGCAATACCCTTTCTAGGGTTCACCCTGTTAAAAGTGACTAGTACCTTGTTAGAAGTACCAAAAGACTTGTTAGATTCTACCTCCTTAGATGATTTCAAACTTTAGTTAAGAGGTTACCCTATTAAAGGATTTAAAATAAAGACCTTTTAGGATCTACCATGTTAAGCTGTTTAACCTACTACAACTATTAGGAAACAACAACAATGATGATCTGCAGAATGACACTGCTTTCCTATCAGATCCTCTTTGTTCCTTTTCTTATTAATGCTCTATTGATCTATGTTACTTCAATATCTAATTGATGCACTTGAAAATATGATCGCAACCCTAAATCACATGATTTAGATCTCCTCATATAATGTGTTCTTAAGTGGCTTAAGACCTAAAAAAATTCCATCAAATTTGGCACAAAATATTTACCAACTTCCTCAAAATCCATTTCAATCATACCTAATATGTCATCCCCAGATGTAATATACATGTCCATAACTAGTAGCCGACCTTAGACCCACTTCCTTAACTTATTCATTATCAAATTATGATCGGTGACTCAATAGGTGCACTATCTTCCACATCAAAAACATAATTCACTTGAAACTTCATATTACTTGTTGCGGTTAGAACCATATATTACTCATACCATAAGAATGTCTCCTTTATGATCTCATCACCTGGATTTCTCTACAACTCGACCGCTACCAGTTTAACCGACTGAGAATTTTTCTTGCTAAACACCTCATTTACACCGATCAACACAGTTAACTATTCTACCCTTTACCGATCATGTATAGTTATATTACCGGTCACTAATCATATTAACTGAACATGTTTCCAACAATGACAACCAATTATGTATCTTCAAATGACCGATCTTTAGATCTTCTCCAAAAACTACCATAATTCCAATAATCCCCCCTTTGGCATTGATGGAAAAAAACTTTATTAAGCATAACCCTAAAAGTATTGACCTGCACTGAATGGATACACACTTTGACTCAGTCAAGTCAAACTCCCCCTTTCTCCATACACACTCTCTTGTGCATACTAGAATTACAATCTGTGAAAGACATCCTTAAAGTTTGTCTTTGCTGAATCCAATGAATATTCCCATGACTTTGGTAAGTGCTCCATAGATAAAATTTGTCGATGTATTACCGATGCTAACCCTTCCATATCATTCAAAGTACTTACCTCTGGTAGACTTAGTGTGGTTTTTGTATCTCTAACATTTTATTGTATAAGATCTATGGTGGGAGATAAGTACGTCTGCAAATCCATAAGTGTTATAATTCTTTTATCTTGCTCTTCTTACAACTTCTTAATTGTGTGAGTAATCATTTTGACCTTAGCATTGTATTCTGAAGATGAACTAGTTTGGGGATCAAACTTTTAAACTAAATCATTAAGCTCATGTTGAGCTTCCTCTCTCTTCTTCTCTAGATCTTTTCTAAAAGATGTAAACTAGGACACTTCTACAAGTAACTATCCTACCTCCTATAGGATTTCATTCACTTTGTTTACTAGAGCTACAAGTGACTCTTTGTATACTGATATAATCTCTTTCAACTTTTCATTTTTTTTCTTCTCATACTCTTTCATTTCCAACTACATTGGTGCATTCTACTAGAAACAACTTTGACCAAAATACCTAGTTGATCAATAGGTTTGTCTTTTTATCATATGCCACATCAAGTACTAGATTACTAATAATATTCCTTTCCCCTTTTATTACTCTGACCTTCTTCTTCTTTCCTTTTAATCTGTCTCTTTCTAATTTATCTCTAAGCTTCCCAAACATCTTCATCAGCTCCTTAGGACTCATGTTTGTAATGTCAATAGTTGCTCAGATTTCTTCATCTTCAGGTTCTTATTCATCTCCTTCCTCAAAAATATCAGAATTATGTGGTTTTCTCTTCTTTTGTGTGTTAGCTTCATCGATTAGGTCTAATTTCCTCTTTACTAACAATACATCTTTATCAATATTTTGTTTTTCACCTTTTATTTTTGTTAATTCCTTTGTATTTTGTTCTTCTGATGCATCATCCTCTGGTTGTGAATCAATGATTTGAATCTGCTCAAAGATATCAAAAATAACATTGTCAATAACCTTGTTGACCTCTTCAATTTTGAACTCTTGATCTTTTTCCTTCTCTTATACTAATTTTTCCTTGGTTGGTGTCATATATTTTACTAACTTTGTCCATGTTTCCTGTGTCTCATCTCTTACCGATTGTATTTATCCAATAAGAATCTTTGAGACTGTTTTCCTTGTCTTACTCTTGAATTCTCCTCTCATTTATTCTAACATTATATTTACATCCTTAGTTGATAATTCAGGTTGCAATAGTGCAATTTATTGCTCCATCATTATTCTATCAACCTTCAAAGATTATCTCCATATTTTTTCAATTGCCTTATATATATAGTTCTTTAGGCATTGCCTTGTATATCTCACTAGGTTCTTTGCAAAAATTATGTAGACTCTCTACAGCTACATCCTTTATCTTCATCTTGTCTTTAGTGACACATGTATCAAAGCACTTCACCACATTTTTCATTATTTCATTCTCCTTAACATCCTAAACTATGCTATCAAATGTAATAGCATCATCAACCTTTACAGATTTCACAGTAGGTTTTCCTACTATAGAGGACTTCTTCCCACTAGCTCTTAGTTCCTTTTGTTCCTTTTCAGACTTAGTTTAAACTTAATTTTCTTTATCCTAATCCTTACTTTCATTCTTTTTTTTACACTCTTTATATCCATATGTCTTCATTTTCTTTCTTTTGTAAGTTTGTTGAACAGTCACTGGTGACTGCTTTTGTAGTTTAGTCATAGTAGTAGTAGTAGTATTAGTAGTAGTAGTCTAGATTGAGTTTATTTTTAGTTCTAAACTCCTAGTGACTCTTAGGGGTGTGACTTCTTCAACTTAAACCTCATCTTTCTTTCCTTTAGCAGAAGCAGATGTCCCTTTCTTCTCACTTTCCATTTTCTTCCTAAGTTTAGTCATCATCTCTTGTGTTATGTCACTCATTTTGGCTAGATTGTCAACTTGTTTTCTTACCTTTATTTGGATTATCGGTGCCTTTAGTTCACTATGAATTTTCAATGATGAATCCTCATATGTTCCAAATCTAGGTGTAGAAGTATTTATAGGTTTTGACAAAAATACATCAGCATGTAACAAAACTAAGTTACCATCTGTTGGTGTTTGAACACTTTTATGATATTTAAAGCTACCAATATGCCTTGAGACTAATGTTAGGAGTGGGTATCTCCAAGTATGAATGCTTTGCAAGACAACTGGACCAACTATAGGGACATGACTACCCTCTGCACTTCTAGCTCTGCAAAATCAAGGTGGGTACACCTAATCCAGACTAAACTCAATTCTTTACAACACCTTCTACTTCTAGATTTGAACAATAGATAAATGGCAAGTAAGTACTAAATTCCAACCTATCATTCATTGACTCTCCACTACCATTGGTGGAATAAGAAGAACAACAATTGAAAAGTAAATAATTTTTTAATGAGTTTAATTATAATTTTGGGATAGAACATAGCCAAACTATTCAGATACATATTTCAATAGAAATACTAATTCTAGATCAGTGCCTTATCCATTGGGATAAATCCTAGATACATTACTGAAGCTGAAACACCTTATTGGAAAAGATTCAAAGCCATAAACATAAATATCTCAGATCACACACTACAAGATCCTTAAGTAGATAATCCAGATATAATCAATGTAATATCCAAAGCATTTTAATTTTATCTAAGATCAGAGACTTTTGGAATACACATATGCATAAGTAGGACTTATACAGTAAGCCAGAAAAATTACAACTCAATAGATAACACAAAGGATAGACTCAAATTTGAGACAACTTATATTAAGTATGATGAAACCAGTTCCTGAATCAGTATGACAAGGAAATATGCAATATGAAAATATGCAAAATATGAAAGAGCTTTCAATCCTATCTTAATACAAGCTGAAATACATCTGCTATATCCTAGACTAGAAACAAGTATAATCTTAATGCCTTCTACTCTCCCATTTCTCCAGCCCTTACTAAATGGTCTTGAATATTCTTTTATAGGAACAATAATTCTACAAGATTCAGACCATTTAGGGTTAGGGTTTACAACCAATCATGTCAAGCATTTAATTCTATTGTCAAGTTCAAACCCTATCTCTTCTCTTCAATCTATGTAAATCTGATCTACAATCAATTTGCCCCAATCCATGGATGTGAGCGCAATACCCTAAGGTGCAAGAATTCAAAGACACGACTCTAGGAATAGTTCACATAAATGCAGAAATGACCAGGTGGCTCTGTTTACACTTATCCCTTGATTATAAAACCCTTAACTATCAACTCTGGTCTTTAATGCATCTTAGTATATTTGATTTCTATCCCTCTGGTCTTCAACAATTGTTTAGAATCGATCCATACGATCATATAGAAAGATTTATAGCTCTGAGATCAAATATTTGAGTCCACTAGCATGAAAACCTATGATTCAAAGATTTAAATATTAAAATTATAGTTATAACAGTCACAAGTGGCACAGACAACAATTTGGACGGTTGAGATCAAGTTGTTGCATAACTTCAAAACATATCTGTAGATCCTCTTAAGTTACTCAGGCTCACGATCAGATTAGACACGTAGTAGTAAGGTGCAATGCCTCAATCAGTAGATCACAACCAATTTATCTTTGAGGCTTTACGCCTACCATAGGATCAAAATAAACTTGACTGGTCTTTTACACTCCATAACTTAGTAACCTTGGTCCCACTGACCTCACCATAGTGCTTAACTACTGGCTCTGAGAAATCCATGTTGTCTTCTTACCTATGCTGACTGGGCTTAACACATGTCAAATAGGCGCAATGCCTTGATGGTTATCTCATGTGAATATTTCTTTTGAGTTATTACAACCACCGCATGATCTATCAAGACTTGCCTACACTTTAATTCATCCTTTGTCCTCGACCCTTAACCAGCCTTCAACCTGCACTTTAAATTTGGTCAGCAGATCTCTTCTTATCTCTAAGTCACTAGATGATTTGACTAATCCTAGTTCCATCTGGATATCATACACACACCACAAGATTAAGATCAAATCAACGACTCGCGCCAGATCTCGAAATGAAAAATAATATTTTACTTTTGTCTAGAGATTATGCGCAGTACGTAGATCTTCATACATATCAACGGATCTAATTTGATCCTTGGCAACCCTACCTTAACTTTATCCTTACTCAGGTTCATCTAGAGATTACGTGACTGAAAGGATCTTGAAGTCTCTAAGAATTTCACTTAACTTGAGTCTAATCTTGAGATTACACGCAGACCACAAGATCTTTCTTTAATCAATGGTCTAGATCATATCTGTGCAACTCAACTTGGCTCAAAAATTAACCATGCTTGACTCAAGGTCTATCTAGAGATCACATGGATGAAGGGATCTCCAAGTTGTGAGATAAAAAATTAACCCTTGATTTTATCCCGAGATCACGCGCAAGCCACACGATCAACACAAGAACTTAACAAGATCATCAACCTACGTTAAGTCTCTGTAAACATTTGTACTTTGCAATTTCCTTTCGATATCTAGCATGAACCACATAGCTTTGGCTGATGACATGTAACTGATTGAATGTTTGATAATGTTAAGTTGAAGATGATGCAAGACATTAAATCAGTTAATGGTTTCTATTGTCATTGATGTCAAATTGATATCATCTGTACGGTCATGTACATAATGCCAAAGACTTCATAGAATCAATGGAACAGAGATTATGCTTTCAACAATGCATAAAATTCAAGTATTCACTAAGTGAGAGAAAATACCAACAGAGTGCACACCATTGGTAAAGGCAAAGAAAAAAATTCATAGTGATACCCGACGAGAAGAAGATAGTGTTTCCCAATGAAGCAAAATCACAGGATGCCCGATGAGAGGAAAATAGAGTTTCCCGATGAGAAAAATCTAATGATGCCTGACGGATGGAGATCCCAAAGCTGACTGGAGTCACACCGATGACTAACTGCAGAGTTGACCAACAGAATAGAGAGTTCAGAAAATGACAAAATATCTAGCTGGCAGAGCTTAAGGATAGATTTAACTGGTTGTTTTATTTGTTTTATTCAACTAGAGTTAAGTAATTTATTTAAAGAAGATTTGTATAGTTGGCAAGAAGATAACTATGAGATAAATTAGGAGTTAAAGCTGTAAATCAAATTGGATGGATTGTTTTTCATGCCAAGAATGAAGGAATATCATGTCTATATAAGAGACGAGTGTTATTCATTTTTGGAATCAATCACATACATGGGAAGGGGAGTGAATAGAAAGAGGATGCTAAAGAGAAATTGATGAAGGACAAATTCATACAATTCTAATCAATCAAGCTGAAGGAGAGCTAAAGAATTCTATAGACACTGACAAATAGTGAAGCACAACATCACAGAGTAGAAAGTGTGGAGCACAAAGAATTGAATTGATACATTGATCAGAGAGGTAATGTATTTAAATAGATCTAAAAATCTGCAATTCAAGTTGCATTAGAAATAAGTCATAGTGTTTCAGTTTAACCATTGAAGCATTAAGTCTCTTAACAAAGCAGGACTTAATAGTCTTTTGTAATTGAGGTATATCCTAATAGATTGCCAAAAAGTTTATCATGAAGATAGCATTGAGTGCCCGATACCGACACACAGTCTAAGAAGGAGGCAGATGTAGTTAGGTAGCACCAGATATGCCAGATACATATTGTTCCCATAGAGGTTGATCAATATTGGTAGCATATACATGCCAGATATCAAGTGATAGAATCATATTAAAATCCTCTAACAAGGTCACACCTAATAGTGTGTTTGTAACCTTTAACAGGGTTGGCTCCTAACAGGGCTCACTTCAGAAAGTGAAAATTTGGTGTGCCGGTCCCAGTGGTTTTTCCCTTAATAGGGTTTCCATGTTAAAATCCATGTGTTATGTGTGTATGGTTTATTAATTTACTATTTTACATTTCACATATGCATTTCTGGATTGATTGGTATACTTTGCATATTTACTGAGTATCGATAAATAGTTTTACTGCTTATCGGTAATCAAGGAGAATAAGGATAGACATGGTAAAGTGAAAGACAGTTAATTATTATAAGTATTTCATGGCATGCATCTTGTAGGGACTTAATAATATAAGGTTTTTTGATTGGTGGTTAGTGATTAAAGGATAAATTTTTGAGGCCACTGATTCACCCCCCTCTTAGTTATTACTAAAAATTGGTATCAGATCTTGTGTGCTTAGAAGGAAGGTTTCAAGACCTAAGTAAGGATCACAAGATGAACATACAAGATGTGCCCAAGTTGAAAAAAGACAACTTTGATTCATGGCAAAGTAGGATAAGACTCCACTTATCAGGTATTGGTAATGATGTTACTCAATTCTTAGATACTAAATATGTGTTACCTATAGGACCATTGACAGTAGATCAATTGAGAGAGAAGCATGAGCATAACTACATGGTTATAGAGCTTTCTTCCTCACTCTTTGATGCTGAGTTTGAAGATGTCAAGGACTGCAAAAATACAAAGAAAATGTGGGACAAACTAAAGCTTGTACATGGAGGTGATACAAATGTTCTGAGAGACAAGGAAGAAAGTCTTAAAGGAAAGTTTGATGATCTCAGAATGAAAGAAGGATAAAAAATCACACAGTACAACACAAGAATAAAAGAAGTTGTCAATGCTATATGAGGTGTTGGAGGTACATTTGAAGAGGAAATAGTGGTAAGTAAAATATTAAGAGTCTTATTTCCTGTATATGCTATTAGAGTTTATGCTATTCAAGAAATGAGAGCAGTAGAGAACAATACAGTTACTCTTGATAGCTTAATTGGTAGACTGATTTCATTTGAGATGAATAACTTTGACAAGAGTGTCTTACCAAGTTTAGAGTCTGCATTTAAGTCTTCCATGAAAATAAGCAAATCCAGTCATAGATACTCATCTAGAAGGGACAATGAAAGTGAAAGTGAAGAAGAAGATCTAGATGAAATAGAAGCACTCATGGCAAGGAGAATGCAAAGAGGCAAAGGAAAATACAAAGGCAAGTTACCACTTGTATGCTTTAATTGTAAAGAGATTGGTAACTTTGCTGCAAGATGTCCTAACAGAAGAAAATATGATAGGAGTAATGATAGAACTTTTGAGAAGAAATCTAACAGAGGTAATAACAAAGATTACAGAGGTTACTGACAATCAGAAAGAAAGGATAACCGAGACTACAAGGATAAAGGCGAGAAGGTTAACTACCTAGTTTCTTGCAAAGATGAAGATACTGACACCGAACCTAATGATGACATCGAGATGGTATTTGTAGCTATGAAGGATGATTCAAATGAAGATGAAAGGTATGAAGAAACTGCACTCATATCTAAGGTTAGTAAGAATGATAACTGGATTATAGATAGTGGCTGCACTCACCATATGACCGGTGACAAAGAAAAGTTTAACACTTTTGAATATTATAATGGTGATACAGTAAGAATGGGAAATGATACACCTTATCCAGTTGAAGGTAAAGGAACAATAATGTTGAATAACCTGATTAAATTTGAAAATGCTTATTGGGTAAAAGGATTGAATTATAATTTGTTGAGTGTTTCTCAGCTGAATAATTCAGGTCACAGAGTGGTATTTGAAAACAAGAAGGCAAAGATCTTCAACTAATCAGGAAAACTGATTGGCACCGGTGAACAGACTAAAGGTAACTTATTCTATCTCAATGATATTAACACCACTTGCTTAATGACTAGAAATGAAGACATATGGCTGTGGCACAAAATATTGCGTCATGTGAATTTTGACAACATGATGAAAATAAGCAGAAGAAGAAGTGTAAGAGGCTTACCGATGATGACAAAGACAGACAACATCATGTGCAAAAATTGTCAAAAAGGTAAAATGACAAAGTCTAGTTTCAAAGTAAAACCCATACATCTGATGATATTCTAGAATTAATCCATACTGATTTATGTGGACCTATGAGGACAAAGAGTTATTATGGAGATAGATATTTTATTCTCTCTGTTGATGATTACTCTAGAATGATGATAGTCATGTTTCTAAAAGAAAAATATGAAGCATTCAAGATGTTTAAATGGTATAAGGCTATGGTAGAAAAAAAAAGTGGTAAGGATCTAAAATGTTTGAGATTAGATAGAGGAGGAGAATTTATATCAGATGAATTCACTAATTTATGTAATGATCATGGTATAAAAAGACATGTTTCTGCACCAAGAACACCACAAGAAAATGGGATTTTTGAGAGAAGGAGCAAATGAATAGTTGATTGTGCAAGAACATTGATGATAGAAAAGGACATCACCCAAATCTTCTAGAGGGAAGCTATCAGTATTGTTGTTTATACACTTAACAAAGTACAATTGAAGAAGGACACAAAGAAGACACCTTATGAGCTATGGTATGGTAAAACACCCAATGTAAGTTACTTCAAAATATTTGGTAGTCAATGTTATGTCT
>MU227691.1:3685617-3705885 GCA_018584345.1 Thuja plicata | reverse complement strand
GAGAGAATGTATCCATATTATCACAAGAAATTATTCATTATCAGATTACTCCAAACAGGGAGAGATCATATCCATAGGGAGAGAATTTGTATGAAGAAATCATATACAAAGGGAGAGTTGCTGACAAGAGATAGAGACATCAAAGAAGAAGAATAGTCAAAAGAGAGAAATTGACACAAGAAGAGAACACAACACATCAGTACAAAAAACACAAAAAGTTGCAAGAATCAAATCTAAGCTATCACCGAGCTTATTGGCAGTCAGAAATTTTTATCAGTTATCAAAACATAGTGTTTGGTAATTTGATGAATCTCAACAATTGTATTTTATATTGTATTAGAAATAGTATAGTGTGATAATATATTATGTTTTCATCAATGCCAAAGGGAGAGATTGATGACATGTAACTGATTGAATGTTTGATAATGTTAAGTTGAAGATGATGCAAGACATTAAATCAGTTAATGGTTTGTATTTTCATTGATGTCAACTTGATATCATTTGTACAGTCATGTACATAATGCCAAAGACTTCAGAGAATCAATGGAACATAGATTATGCTTTCAACAATGCATAAAAGTCAAGTATTCACTAAGTGACAGACAACACTGATGGAGTGCACACCATCGGTAAAGGAAAAGAACAAAAGTCATAGTAATACCCGATGAGTAGAAGACAATGTTTCCCGACAAAGAAAATTCACAGGATGCTCGACGAGCTGAAAACAGAGTTGCTCGATGAGAAAAATACAATGATGCCCGAAGGATGGAGATCCCGGAGCTAACGGGAGTCACACCGATGGAACTGGTAGTTGTCACCGACGACTAACTGCAGAGTTGACCGACAAAACAAAGAATTCAAAGAATGACAAAATATCTAGCTGGCAGAGCTTGAGGATAGAATTAACTGGTTTTTTTATTTATTTTATTCGAACAGAGTTAAGTAATTAATTTAAAGAAGATTTGTACAATTGGCAAGAAGATAACTATGAGATAAATCTGGAGTTAAAGTTGTAAATCAAATTGGCTGGATTGTTTTTCACGCCAAGAATCAAGAATCAAGAATCAAGAATCAAGAATCAAGAATGAAGGAATATCATGTCTATATAAGAGACAAGTGTAATTCATTTCTGAAATCAATCACATACATGGGAAGGGGAGTGAATAGAAAGAGGATGCTAAAGAGAAACTAATGAAGGAAAACTTCATACAATCCTGATCAATCAAGCTAAAGGAGAGCTAAAGAATTCTACAGACACCGACAAACAGTGAAGCACAACATCACAAATCAGAAAGTGTAGAACACAAAGAATTGAATTGATACATTGATCAGAGAGGTAATGTACTTAAATAGATCTAAAAATCTGCAATTCAAGTTGCATTAGAAATAGATCATAGTGTTTCAGTTTAACCATTGAAGCATCAAGTCTCTTAACAGAGTAGGACTTAACAGTCCTTTGTAATTGAGGTATATCCTAATAGATTGCCAAAATTTTTATCATGAAGATAGCATTGAGTGCCCAATACCGACACACAGTCTAAGAAGGAGGCTGATGCAATTAGGTAGCACCAGATATGCCAGATACCTATTGTGTCCATAGAGGTTGATCATTATTGGTAGCATATACATGCTAGATATCAAGTGATAGACTCATATTAAAATCCTCTAACAAGGTCATGCCTAATAGTGTGTTTGTAACCTTTAATAGGGTTCGCTCCTAATAGGGCTCACTTCAGAAGAGTGAAAATTTGGGGTGCCAGTCCCAGTGGTTTTTCCCTTAACAAGTTTTTCACATTAAAATCCATGTGTTATGTGTGTATGGTTTATTACTTTACTGTTTTACATTTCACATATGCATTTCTAGATTGATTGGTATACTCTACATATTTACTGAGTATCGGTAAATAGTTTTATTGCTTATCAATAATCAAGGAGAATAAGGATAGACAAGTTAAACTGACAGATAGTTAATTATTATAAGTATTTCATGGCATGCATCTTGTAGGGACTTAATAATCTGAGGTTTGTTGATTGGTGGTTAGTGATTAAAGGATAAATTTTTGAGGCCACTGATTCACACCCCCCTCTCAGTTATTACTAACATTGGCAAGATCAACGATCCTCATTTAATCTCGAAACATTTCACTTAACAATGATTCCATTATGAGATCACACAACCAAAGAGAAAAAGTAACCCTTCCCCTGACTCTAGGTCTATCTGGAGATCTCACAACCGATTGAGTCTCTGAATTGCTAAAAGAAAATCTTAACTTGTGGTTTACTTTGAGATCATGTGCCAGTCGTAGGATTAGATCTCCATCAATGGTTAGCATTGAATCTCATGATATTTTACTTAACCCCACTTTCATTCTAAGATCACATAACTAAAGGAAAAACACAACCTCCAAAAGTTAATATTAACTTGAGTCAAATCTTGAGATTACACGACAAAGAAGCATCACTGAATAAAATTAATCTATCTTCGAAAACCATGGGTTTATTATGAGATTACACGCAAGCCACAAGATTAGAACTTGAAAGGAAATCGATCAATGGTGCGCGTGTAATCTTAGAAAGTATTTGTACTTAACCAATTCGTTGCGAGATCAAGCAGACACCCTTGGATCAAAATTGCATCAATAGCCTGTGCTAAATCTCTCAAAGGAATAGCCGACTTGGGTATTATCTTATGACTTAACATGAACCACATGATCAACATAAGAACTTAACAAGATCAATGGCTTGCGCATAATCTCCAAGAGAAAATAGCATATTTAATTTCATCATGAGATCAAGAGATAAAGAGCCATGCTAATTCGCTAGATATAAAGGAATATTCGGTCTTGGTTAAGAAACTAGGAGATAATGGCAGGTCAATAAAATACAAATGGAAAAAAGGATTTTAAGTGGCATGGAAAAGTAACTCCAAAACATAACATGTCGTGAAGGGTTTAGGGGTTTAGCCAAATTTTGACACAGCAAGACTTAGGGTTTTAGCCAGAGGCCAGAAATAATTGCAAACACAAGAGGAAAGAGCTTGGAACCATGGAAAATTTTGCAAGTGTTAACACCATCTACTTCATAACCCATAGTTGGTACCCAAGAAGTTCTAGGATGAATTGCCTGTAACATACATGTATCGGTATCTGCTATAAATAAAATATCAATCTTGTAATTTTCAACTATATTGTTTGGGATTCTCTCTCTTAAGTTCATTTTTCCTTGAAAATATTTAAAGTATCCCCAAATGACAGTATTGAAATTGTCTCCTAGTTTCTTGATGAATTGCTTAATTTTCATATCTAATGGTTGATATTTTAAGCATGTAATAGAACATTTTCTTGGATACTGATTCTGTAGATAGAAAAACATACATAGTAGGATTGAACCATATTTGAATGATTTCTTCTTTTCTTTCTTAATCTTCTCCATGTTCATGAAGATTTGGCTACTCAGCATCTCACATAAGTCATACTTTGCATCCTCTTTCATCATTCTATATGCAGCATAAATTGCTCCACCAAGTACACTATTCAACTGGCTAGACTGGTACACTTTGTACCCAACCACCATTGAAACAAATCTCATTTCTTTGTCTTCAATGTCTCTGATAGTCATTTCTCAATAATCTTTCTTGGATTTGGTCAAGCGTGCAACCAAATTAGCAGCAATAGTCTACATAGTTGGTGCCTCACCGATCACACAAAATCTAGTAACACAATTGATTAATTCCTTTGTGATCTTGTGAGGTTTGTCCAACCAAATAAACTAATTTTAGACTCTTCTCAACACAAATCTAATCTGATCTGGCTAGAAATCATCAGGAATCTCAGATGCATAGGTAAATCCTATATGCATCAAATGCATGTGCCCATCCTTCAACTTTACATCATCGCTCACGGTAATGAATTCATCATAGATTTCATCAGCTCCATGATCTTCCAACTTACAGTGTATGTATGAATGAATATCTACTGTTAGCAGTACACTATAGGGTATTGATGATAGGGCACCCATAAGATCATTCTCATTGGCCTTAAACATGTATAGCTTGAATATGGGTCTTGGCTTATCCATAACATCAATCATCATGGGAGTATCCATAATGACAACAATTAGCTCTTATTTGTAACACTCTTATATAATCTTCACTCAATAAACAAAAACCTTCACTTTCACCGATAGGTGTTCTTCAACAACTGATACAATTCACTACTCAAAATCTCAAGTAGCACACAAGAAATGCTCACTTTCTCTATAGAATGTTTACAAATGCTCTTCATTAAATTCGTAAGAATCTAAAGTAACAAAAGAGTTTACTATTTCATCTTTATATCATTGATAATCTAGTTAGTTCTTTCAATGATCACATATTACTTTTCATCAATTACAATTGTTATATGCAGGCACAAAAATAAATATAGCACTTTATCTTCACTAGAATTATTAAATCACAAATAGGCATCTCTATATGCATATGAATATTACCGCTCATTCCATAATAGGGGTAGTTTAGGATTTTTCCTTTTAGTGCTCGCCTAAGTCATATCAGACTTAGTTCACCAATGGATTCTCCACATTT
Organism: Thuja plicata; assembly: GCA_018584345.1. Classification (NCBI taxonomy): domain Eukaryota; kingdom Viridiplantae; phylum Streptophyta; class Pinopsida; order Cupressales; family Cupressaceae; genus Thuja; species Thuja plicata. The sequence continues at coordinate 3,701,303 of MU227691.1, read as the reverse complement.
CTTGAATCTGTAGAGCTCTCAGTCAATTCAAAATATTTCATTTCACTTTTCTTCACCCATGTCTTCTTCATTTCACTTTTTACTTCTTCAACATCAGCAGTTCTCTTACCTTTATACTTTGCATCTCTGTTCACCAGTTAGCCACTAGTATTATTTCTTTCTCTGCATGACCTAGCAAGATGACCAACTTTATTACAGATATAACAAGACTTATATGTTTGATTCCAAGGTCCAGCGTTGACTCTAGCTAACCTTAATATACAATTCACAACCACATGTCCATTATTGTGACAAATAGAACAAGTTACATCTTACTGGTTACCCTAATTATTAGGTCTCTAACTATTGTAATCTTATGACCATTGACTATTGATTCTTTCCCTGCACTCATTAGCTTTATTTTCAAACTTATTATAGTAATAAAAAGTTCCTTGGAATGCATTAGATCTTTCATAGTAGTTATCACCTCTACCATAGGAATTATATGATCTAGCAATGGGACCTCTAAGTCTAACATTAGGACCAATAGGTTTAAACTAGAATACATTAGTAGTATGGCCTTCCTTATGACAATTAAAATATATTGGGCTATACCTTCTCTTACCAGTTTTACTGTTCACCTTGGGCGTTAATTTTTCTTCTACATTGATGTCCTTAGTGCCAGATGATTTTCCAACTTCAAAGTTTGAAAAACCTAGACCTTGTTTCTCTCCATTCCTCCTCTGACTAGCTAGTTTTCATCAAGTTTTAGCAGAAATTTTATTGAATTTATCTAGTATATCATTTGAAGCTTTAAGCTAATCTTTCACCTTGTCATTCTCTTTCCTCAACCCCTCATTCTCTCTTAAGATGTCATTATTTTCTTCATTTGTGTCATATAAGTGTTCATTCAATACATCAACTTCTTGCTCTGATCTGAATAGTTGCTCCAAATTTTTTGTTAGGGTTTCATCTTTAGCCTTTAGGGCATCTTCAAAAGTTTTCTTTTTATCCTTTGTTTCTCTTCTTCCTTAAAACTCTTCACACGTCCTAGCAGACTGACTTTCAAGCTCTCTTTTCAAATTTTCCACCTCTTCTTTAAGTCCATTTTTCTTATCCAATAGATCTACAATTGCTTCCTTAGATTGTTTAGACACACTACCTTCAGATAACTGCTCAATGTAATCTTGGCTTTCCATCAATTTCTCAGTGAGTTCTCTTCTTTTTCCAAGGGATTACTTCAGTTTTACCTTAAGTTCATTAATTACTATGTTTGCATCTTCAAGTTGCTTCTCATACCTGTAACTCTCCAAGTTGGTTTTTGGAGATATTTTCCTCAAGTGGTTAAAATTAATAATATCAAGAGAACCAGAGCTCTGATACCAATTGTTAGAATGCACAAGCACTGAGAGGGGGGTGAATCAGTGTAAACAAGTACTTAAGAAATTTCACCATCGATCTAACAAAGCTAATCAACAACTTCCAAAAAAGAAACATGCAACTGATAATATCAGATAGAAGTAAATAACATCAAGCATACACAAAAGCATCACATATGACACAAATTTTTCATGTAGAAACCCTTGTTAGAGGGAAAAAACCACGGTGGGGATGACACCCACAAATCACCTTATTGGAGTAAAAATGTTTTCCCCGTTAAGAGCAACAATACCCTTTCTAGGGTTCACCCTATTAAAATTTAATAGTACCTTGTTAGAAGTACCAAAAGGCTTGTTAGAGGATTTCAACCTTTAGTTAATAAGTTACCCTGTTAAAGGGTTTACAATAAAGACATGTTAGGATCTACCCTGTTAGGGGATTTAACCTACTGCAATTGTTAGAAAAAAATAACAATGATGATCTGTAGAATGTCATTGCTTTCCTATCAGATCCTCCATGTTCCTATTCTTAATGGTGTTGTATTGATCTCAGCTACTTCAATCTCTAATTGCTACACTTGGAAATATGATCATGATACTAAATTACATGATTTAGATCTCCTTATATAATGTGTTCTTAAGGGGCTTAAGACCTAAAAACTTTCCATCAAAGTTGGCACAAAATATTTACCAAATTCCTCAAAATTAGTGTCAATCATATCTAATATTTCATCCCCATGCGTAATATATATTTCCATAAACAATAGTCGACCTTAGTTTCACTGCCTTAAATGATTCATCATGAAATTCTAACCAGTGACTCAATAGGTACACTATCATCCACATAAAAAACATAATTCACTTGAAACATAAAATTAGATGTTGCGGTCAGAACCATAGATTCCTTATACCATATGAATGTATCCTTTATGATTTCATCATCTTATTTTCTCCGCAACTCAACCGCTACCAATTTAATTGACTGAGAAATGTTCTTGCTAAACACATCTTGTACACTGATCAACAGAGTTAACTGTTCTACCCTTTATGGATCATGCAAATATATTACTAGTTTCTCTAATCATATTACATGAACATGTTTCCAACAATGAAAACCAGTTATGTATCTTAAAATGACTGATCTTTAGATTTCCTCCAAAAACTACCATAATGCAAGTCATAATTATGAAAAATTGAATGCACAAAAGCAATGCATAAATTAATGCATAATTAGTGGAAATGTGGAAGGGAAAGATGGAGGAAAATTAATAGGAAATTTGGAAGCACCATTAGGGGAGAAAATGTGAAGGGAAAGTGTAAGAGGTGATGAAGCTAATTAATAGGAGGTGGAAGCACAATTAGGGGGAAAAAAAATTAATTTAAAAACTCATTAATTCCCACAAAAATGGAAATTAGTAAATAGGAATTTAGGAAATTCCAACATGTAACATTATTTAATAAATTAATATAAATTTATTAATTATGGAGACATGGGAGACATGCAAAATTGACTTGGTTTTGATGATTTTGATAAGGATTTGAAAGTGTTTAGATGGTTTTTAAAATGATTTTGAAAAAGGGTTTGATAATGGTAAAAAAGATTCAAACCGATTATGGATGTCTGTAAACCAATTTTGATGACATTCATAAGGTGAGAAAATGATTTTGAAAGACTTGCAATTGGGTTTAAATCAATTTTGAAAGCATTGAGCTTGATTTTGAATATGATCAAATTGGCCAACTGATTAGGGTTATGATGCAAAATGAGAGAAATGTCAATGATGATGACATATAAGAAAGAGATGATATTAGTGACATGTATAAAAAGGGGGCACATAGCCATTGGACCATTTTTTAGTGTCTACACCCCTAACCTGAAATATGGGTTTTAACAAGGCTCACATAACCTTATTAGATTTTTAAATAGAACCCAAAATCATATAGTAATCAACTACAAAGTCTTCCCAACATAACAACAAATTCTCCCTTGTAAAACCCCCCTCCACCTCCATAGAAAGGGCTCCTGCCTCCATAGGGATAGCTGAAGAAGAGTTAATCCCATGGGAAAACCGCTTCTAAAATAACCCCTCCTCCAAGAAACCAACAATATGAGAACACCACATTGATAAATATTCAACCACTCCCACATGCATATCACCACCTTCATAGGGGATGCCACCGCCTCAATAGGAAATGAGAAAAATGAAGAATGCAACAACAAGAGAAAAACCCACATGATGACTTCAATAAGACACTCCAACACAATAGGGGGAAGCTTCACCTCTATTAGAGCCTCAATGGAAACATACAAGAGAAAACCAACAAGAGCCCAACATAAAAGAGAGAAAGGAAAGCATCAAGCTCCAACAAGGGCATGCACAACCCCAAAATCAAAAAGCATCCTTAACCAAAACACAAAGAAGCCAAAATGGGCCCTTAAAAAGTTTCAACAACTGGCTGAACACCACAACAACAATTTGGCAAACCCTTAATGCATAAGCCTTTTCATTGAAGGTAAGGACCCCCAACCAACAACAAAAACTTTCCTAAAATAAATAAAAAAACAACACTAATAGACTTTGACAAACACAAGAAGGTGATCCCCAACAACTCCCTGAAAGGAAACTATAACCAAGGGAAAAGCCCTTGCAATAGAAAACCATGATCAAATAGAGTATAGGAACAAAATCCACAAGAAGGCAGAGGGAAAAAATCCTACTCTAGACCTAAGGTAATAAAAATGCCCCCCTCCTCCAAACTAGAGAGGGCACAAAACAATAAGCCATGACCACCAAAAATAAGAATCCTCAAGACCCATGTTGCCACCACAAGAAATAGGCCCAAATACACAAAATCCAAGGCCTTCTCAAAATCCCAATGCTCACCAACACCAACTAGAAGCTTCAACAATAGAAAGGGAAAAGAATCCCAAAACTCAGCACAAAACCACACAAGAGCAGGAAAACCCTTATAAAAATAGCTTGCACCACACACCACCTTAATGGCTCAACAAGAAAATATCTAACCCACCACTTAGAAACTCCTAGATGAGGGCCAAAGGAAGGAAACAACCACAAAATTAGAAAAAATGAAACACATATCTCTGACCTCTAGGCAACTCCAAAGGCCACAAACAGGGGAAACTTTAACCTATCAGTAGTAACAAAGGCCACAAACAAGGTATCCAACATATGTAAGACATCCTCAACCCCTCCCTCATCATCTTCATCACCTTTTTCACCTTAATCCCCTGCTTCAAAATCCCTAGCACTGCCCCTGCTCTCGCTTTAGCTCTCGCACTCCATCATTTTGAAAACTTTGAAGCTTGCTTACATAGCTATGTTAGTCCAGTTTATTTGTCCAACAAGGTGTTAGTCCATTTTAATTGTCCAACAAGGTGAAAGTGTTGTGTTCAAGAGGAATAAATAAGTAAAATAAAAAATAAATTATTTATTTTTAGAAAAGATATAATAAAAAAAGTGAATAGTTAATAGAAGTAATTAAAAATAATAATAATAATGGCAAAATTTTCTACTTCTATGAAAAAATCTACTTTTGAGACAATAAAGAATGATAAATTCACTAAAAACCTAAGATATGTGAAATAAATGTCACATTTTGTAAACACAAAATATGGCAAAGCGATCTACCTCTCGGCTAAAAATACAATTACAACTCTGCCTTGCAAGAACACATATGAATCCCTAGCTAGGGAATCACCTGATATCTCTGATCTACAAGGCATAAATGGCAGAACCTTCACTAAATACATGTCACCGCATAGGAAAAAAATTCTCCACCCACCACAAAAGGATCAGAGCTGGCATGAAGCAACCAATGACGCACTGGATAAGGAGGGTTGGATCAGAGTTGGTAGAAGGGATAATAAAAATAATAATAACTTGCCAACGATTTGTTCTGTTAAAATGATGAAATCAAAAAACCCTCACCCATTAGTTGCTCAGGCCAAAATATTAGAATCAAAAGTACTGCAAAGATCTGAATTTAAGGAACATCTTGTTGTGGATTATGATACGAAAGTATCTTTTAATGAAAACCATTATGTTTGGGCTAGAAAAGTGAAGTTTCATCACAAATGCAAGTATCAGAATCCAAAACACAAGTCTTAAATAGTAATCCAAGTAGTCGAAGCCGCAGGAAATAGTAGCGATACTTAGCAATGTGTACACTAAAGGATACTGGCAACACTGTAAAGAACATGGGTTTTTTTTCTTATTGAAGCAGACCCAAATCCTCTTTGAGAAACATTGCATGATGGCTGACTCTAATACTCGGCGACCAGGTAATTATCACTAGCCTCACTAAAAATTTCTTATATCTAGATTGTAGAAGCATTGTGTTTAAAAAGCTCTATTGAATAGATTACCTATCTTTTATGAAGGTTATTGTCTAAATTTCTACCCATGGAAACCAAATTTTATACCTGAAAACTTTTCATGTGAGGGAGCGTTAAAATGGGTCTCGATAAAAACTTTCCCATGGAATTTCTATAGAGTAAGATCTTTTTTCAAATTGGTATTCTAATGGGAGGGGGTGTAGGCTTAGAATCCTCCTTTCTAGATAATTCCTCAGTTAAATTTCTAATTAAAACTCAAGCTGAATCTAAGAGATTCAATGCCCTAAAAATTATAACTAATAACTCTATACTACTTCCAACCAGTCCTATATGATGGTTTTATCAATGATATTAATCTATTTCGAGAGGAGGAGAATAGGGATAGAAAAGAAACATGGTGTCCTACTGAACCTAGATAGACAGACTTAAAGTTCAGATTTGAAATGTTGGACCCGCAGAACATGTTTAACCCCAAAATGATGATGGATCCAGATTTAAAAACTAGCAATAAGAATAGAGGTAACAATATTTCAAAGTAATTGAATGGAGATTATTCCAAGAATATTTATAATATAGAGGAGAGAGAAATTATTGAAGATGACTCTTAGAAAGATGTGAATCAACCAGAAACATAGATCCAATTGGAGAGCCAACCGATCTTATTTAAAAATCATGACATAGACTTTTATTTGGAAAAACTTGATAAGGATGAAATCATGAAAGAAGAAAATATTTCCAAGGAAAATATGAAAGAAGAAAATATTTCCAAGGAAAATATGGAAGAAGGCATATAACAACTAGGTAATGAAATCCTGGATAAAGTAGTAGGAGAAGTGTTTAAAGACATGACTATAGAACAATAATTAAATCCTATGGATTCCTTAGAAAATCACTTAAAACAAGAAGTGGTTAAGGAAATGAAGCATAATATGCCATTTTAAAGTGAAATGTTGACTAATTTCCATAAGGTCCATGATGAAATCAGGAATTAGCTTATCTACTGGCATAGCCTTGAACAAGAGTTGAAAAGAGCCAAAGATAATGATATGAATACTTCAGAAAATTCTATGGAGGAACCAAAAAGGAAGGAGGTGCATCAAAATGAGTTTGATTTAAACTTGATTCCTATTGAAGTAGACACCTTTTATAAGGAGGCAGAGCTAGGTTGTCAGAATCAAAATAATCAAATTGTGGATAAAACCATGGACTGGGAAGAATTTGGAGTTCACAAATTGGATAACATTCAAACAGATCATATAACATTATATGAAGAAGAAGGCTTAGGTCTGCATATAGAACCTCTATCTATTGATGAGATGGAAAAGAGAGAGGACAATCATTTCAGCAATAGAGTTATACAAGAACTAGAGTTGGATCAAGTGGAAGCAAAGGAAGAAGCATTCTTATCAGAAAGTCTTCAGAATGCAAAACTGAACCAGGATAAACTAGGTATAGAAACTAACATTGAAGGTATTGAGAAGCCCAACTATGGTAAAACTAACAAAAAACATGGAAGGAAATCATTAGCATAGATAAGATCAACTATGGGTATGGTTGGATATTAAAGGAAAATTGATGATTTACTCAATGTAGGGAAGGGGAAGTTCCTTCCCATGGAGCAATGAAGCTAACATATTTTAAATTAGAGTTAATCTTAATTTAGGAAAATAAGTTAAGCCTATCAGAAGGAGACAAATTTAGTAGGAAATTAGGAATTTGGAAAACAAAGCTAGTTGAATCTGAAGGAGCTTCAGGTGTCTTAGGGATAATATGGGATCCTAGAAAGGTTAAATTTGTAATCGAAACTGCTAATAGAAATTGTATGGGGGGAAGTTAGTAGCTATAAAAGCTCGATAATTTTTATGTTTATTAACATTTATGGTCCCATTCCAACAGTAGGAAAGAAAGAAGTATGGAAAGATATAAGTACATTTATGGAAAGACGTAAAGAGAACTTATTTCTGGGAGGTGATTTTAATACCCTTTTGAGTCTTGAATAAAAATTAGGGGGTAAGAATTCAGTCACACAAGTTATGAAAGATTTGAGAGATTGGTTTAACAATAGCAACTTATTAGATATCCCAACAACTAATGGGGTCTAAACCTGGAATAACATGAGAGTAGATTTCAAAAATATTGCTGAAAGATTAGATATGTTTATATTCAAAGGAGATTTGGTTAATTTCATTTATCCTTTCTCTACCAGCATACTTCCCAATGTAGGATCAGATCATTACCTGGTGAGACTAGACATTGGAGAACCTATTAAACCATCCAGAAACCCCTTTAAATGTGTAAAGATGTGGTTGTTGGATGATGACCTCCTAAAGAAGATAAATCAATGGTGGAAAGAAGAATCCTTTAAAGGATAAAAAAATTTCTTTCTTGCAAAACTCAGAACGTTAAAAGAAAAAATTCTTAAATGGAACAAAGAGGTTTTCATAAATATTTTGAGGATAAACTAGTGATAGAAGAGGAGCTAAAGAAACTTCATGAAGAATTTATCAATCGAGGAATGGATAAAGAAAAATATTTGAGAGAAAAAGAATTGTTAGCTAAACAGGAAAAACATATTAGCCAAGGACTAAATATATTGGAAACAAAAATTGTGAGAAACTTGGTTATCTAAGGGTGATAAAAACACAAAGTTCTTACATAATATCAAACTCAATAGGAGAAATGTCAATATAATTACAACAATTAAAGATAATACAGGGACAAAGACAAAGGACCCTTCAGAAGTAGCATGAATTTTTGTTAGTTATTATAAAGACATTTTGAATAACTGTGATGCATCAAACTTGGTAGCACAACAAAAGATGTTAATTTAAATTCCTAAAGTTATAACTGTAGCAGCCAATAAGTTTCTCAACAGGAAATTATCCTTGGAAGAAGTAAAGGAAAAATTCTTTCAACTTAGTCCTAAAAAAGTCTCCTGGCCCAGATGGATTCTAGGTATTCTTCTTCCAAAAATGTTGGAATATTCTTGGTCATGATTTATGGGAAGTTGTTGAAGCCACTATAAACTTGAGTACCCTTCTCTCTGAAATTAATACTACCTTCATAACACTTATTCTAAAAAAGGATAATTACGAGGAACCAGGTGATTTTAGACCCATAGATTTATGCAATAGTATATATAAAATCTTATCTAAATCCCTAGAAAATAGATTGAAGGCCTTCCTGCCTAAGTTAATTTCTAAAGAACAGACAAGATTTGTCCCCAATAGGTCAATCTTTGACATAATTATAATCATTCAAGAATTAATAGACGGAGCTCAAACAAATAAATAAGCATGTATGTTAATGAGATTAGATATCTAAAAGACATATGATAAGGTAGAATGGAGATATTTATGTAAAGGTTTAGAAGCCTTTGGCTTTTCTAGGCAATGGATAAACTTAATCTTTATTTGTATCTTGACTCCTAAATTATCTCTTCTAATTAATGGGACCCCAGAAGGATTTTTCAGCATATCTAGAGGTATTAGGCAAGGTGACCCAATCTCCCCATTCCTTTTTATAATTATGGCCGAATAATTTGGTAGAACAATAAAAAAAAGGCTCAATTGGAAGGTAATATACAAGGGCTCCTGGTAATTGAGGATCTACCCAAAGTAACACAAGATCGGCAATTTGATGATGATACAATTCTACTAGGAGAAAGTACCTTGGTGGAAGCACAAAATTTCAAAAAATATAATCAATTCTTACATGGAAGCCTTTGGGAAATTGGTCAACACAAATAAATCAAAGATATTTTTTCTCTTGACACTAATCCTAATACGGAAAGGAAGATCTACAACCTCATGAATTTTAAGAAAGGAGACTTTCCATGTAAATATCTAGGAACTCATTTAGAAAAAGGAGTTAGAGGGAGAAAAGCTTGGGACTCAGTCTCAGAAAAACTTGATAAGAAAATGGAGAATTGGAAAGGGAAATGACTCTCCAAAGATGGAAGAATAGTAATGATTAAGGAATTTTTATCTTCTATTCCCACATACCAAATGTCATGTCTCCCACTATCGATAGGTGTAAAAAAAGACTTGACAGAAAGCTAAAGAATTTTTCTGGAAAGGCACGGAAGATAAAAAGAAATTAGCTCTCATCAAATGGGAAAATATTAGCAAACCTAAAATCTATGGAGGATTAGGTATTACAGAATGGAGCTAGTAGAATGAGGCTCTAGGAGCAAAGATTATTTGGAGAATGTGCCATGAACATAATAGTAAGTGGGAAAAGGTCCATTTTGAAAAATATTTAAATATCTTCGACCCTATTTCTCGATTTCATACTAAGAATCCCCCAAAAGGGTCCAGAATCTGGAACTTCATGACACAATGTCAGTCACTAATTTCAAACAACCTTACATGGGACATTAGACTTGGGAAATACACTCTTTTTGGGAATATTCTTGTGAAATTCATCCCCCACTGGATAGCTTAAACCTTTCCCCAAATATTAAAAATACCCTCAATTATCATTGGGGTAATTGGGTTAGTGATTACAAATAAAAAGAAACCAACAACTAGGCTGAAGGCTGGCACTAGAAATCTCTTGAAGACATGCCTTTATCTAACCAAGAAAAATTAGAACTAGAACTAATTCTTAAAAAGAGAATAGTCAACCACAAGGATAGAAATGATAAATTAATATTTGAGCATAAAACATTGGGACCTACAATGTTAAAATTAGTTATGATAAACTAGTTATCTCTCAACAATTAGATAAAATAGATATCCCCTTAAACCTATATTGGGATTCAGTCTTCTCTCTCAAAGCCAACATCTTTCTATGGGTAGCACTTCAAAAAATAATTATTTCAGCTGAATGGTTTACCAAGATTTGATTTGAGGGACCATCCAAATGTCCTATATGTAAATAGGATTCTGAAACCATCGATCACATTCTTTTCTATTTCCCCTTTGCTGAAAAGTGTTGGTACTAGCTATGCAACAAGTTAAATTTGAATTTAACTTTCCCTAACAATCTTTTTGGTCTTCTTAAAAGTTGGCCTAAATATGGGGGCTCCAATGTGGTGCAGGGCACCCTCTGCATGTTTCAGAGATAGAATAGTTTTGTTTTTAAATAAATGGATTAGATCCTTTGGACCATCCTAATCTAAAGTCTTGGTCTGCATTGCAAGGTTAAGGGTCTTAAGGTGCATTATAAACCTTGAAGTCTCCCTAGACCATTAAGACCATAGATTTAGTTATTTAGGTGTTGTTGATGGTTTATGTTTATTTTTGTGTTTTTGACCTTAGGCCAAGGTCCTTTTATGTTTAGATTCAATCTGAAGATCATTGGAGTCACATTTTGTTGTTATTTTTCAAAAGTTGCAAAAACTGTCAAATGTTGTCAAATTGTCAAAATGTTGCTCGAGCAACTTTTCAAAAGTTTCTCGAGACATTGAATTTGGAACACCAATGGTCACAACCATTCCTAGATCAATTGGATCATTGGGATGAAGTTATTTTAAGAATTCTAACACTTCCTTTCAAGAGATAGATGCAAATTTTAAGGGTTTGACAAATTTTGAGGAATATAAATAGTTTTTCCTAAGAAATTTGACTGTGTATGGAATTGTACAGACTTATTGACCAAAAAAATTGATACAATTTTGTAATTTTATGAGTCTTCTTCCATTTTCATTTTGTTTCATTCAATTTGGTGTTGATTGGTAGAAGTTAGAAGTGTTTTTTGTAAAGACAGTCCAGAAACCCTCTGAATTTGGGTCTGTGCATAAGATGGGGCCCTAACTTGGAATTTCACTAGTGGATCTGCATGGCTACATGGGAAATAAAATTTAGGGAAATTTATTTTAATATTTTAGAAGCTCAAGACTCCATTATTTTTTTTGTTATTTTTAAGGTCAAGCCCTAGGCTAAATATCCCTATGTAATTAGCCAGTCGATGAAGTAAATGTATGTGCAGATGAATAAAAATATTGATGGGACTTTTTAGGTTGGTTTTTTGGGGTATTTTGAAGTAGTATAATAAGTTTGTGTGGTTGTATTAACTCTTTGAACCCATTTCCTAACACTTGCTATGCAAACCAAGCCTAATTTGGCCAATTAGGTCTGTGTGTCTTGTAAATTTTTAGAGGTGCAGGAGTAGATTTGGTTTATACCACTTTGGTTTTTTTTGTAACTTCCAAAAGGGTCCTCAAATATGTGGTTTATCTACCTATCCCCATTTTAAAATCATAAGTTGTGTCTAGAAAATCTCAAGAATAGACCTAGTAGGATTCCTAGGACAATAAGGGATATAGAGGTTAAGTGTGCAAAGACTCAAACTAATGTTTGATTTCATGTTTAGTGAACCTAAATAAGGTGTATCGGTTAATAGATTGGTTGATTGTAGTGACAAAGAAAGGATTCCTTAATTGAAGCCTTGGCAAGGGAAAGAGTCCCTAAAGTGTGAATTGAACACAAGTTGGAGCATACATCCAAAGGACTAGGAGAGTGATTAGAGTGTGAAGAAAAGTTGGAGGGTTGATATTCAACCTATTAACAAGATTGGAAAGAGTGGATTTGGAGAAGAGACCAAATTTCATAATTTGAGACTTGGGCCCTGTTAGTTCCTTTTCTTGCTAACATATGAAAAACTCTCAATGAGCTTGCTCTATTTATCCTAGACACTGATCAAGCAAGATATAGAGTGACAGAAACATGGTTTTTAAACCCTCTACAGTTTGAGCTCCATAAACTCAGGCGGGAATACCCTTCGAGATTAGAATAACAAAATCACAGAATCATTCTAGCAGATATGAATGGAATTACAGGGATTGACCTCTGCAACATTTATTTAACAAATTAAAACATAAAGATAAAGATCAATTTTAATAGTGATAGTCAACTATTTCTATGGAAAACATACCAGTGTTTTATCCTAGGGTATGGAGTCACTTATGAATATTCATAACCAATTTCTCATAAACAAGAACTTAAAACAATGACAGACCTAACACAAAAATATATATACCTTATATATCTACCTTCACAAATCTGACAACTTAATTCATCATATTCATTATAAACCCTGAATCTCACTGAAACAATCCTAAGGCAATTTTAATCTTTCCTTGAAAGAACCCTAAAACTATTTCAAAATCTGCCCAATAGATGTATAAATTGAACATTCCTTAAGCATTCAATTTAAATAAAATTCAGAACACAACAATGAAGACAAAATGCTCATCATATGTTTTAGAAACTATTGATGGATTTCATTTGTATTCATGATAAAAAAATTTGCTATTGCATTCAACAATAAGTTTCAAAACCCTACTCAAAATATATTGGTCTTAAACCAGAGTCTTTTACAACTTGAACTTGTACTTCCAAATGAAAAATGGCTATCCTTTTCCCAGTAGTCTTGGGAACCTTTTATAACTAAGGATGTAACAAGCTACAAAATACATGGGAAAGATTTACAAAATATTTGCAACAACTTTTGCAACTGATAGAAAAACAACATTAAAATAGAACACGGGTGGCAATATGTATGCAAAGTCTAAACAAAATTTGTTGTTACATTTGAAAACATATTTTCTATCCTTTTAGCTTTGCTTCCCACCTATTCACCTCCTTGGTGGTGGGCCACTCAAAAGTCTTCTCCTGTTCCATCTTGGTAACAACTTCAATCCACCTGGCATCCATGGTTGTTCTGGCCTCAACAACAAATTTTGTCATATCTGTTTCAACCTTGAAAAGGTTATCAATCAATTCATTGAAATATTCTGCATTAGTATCCTTTTCCAGGTGCTATTTTATTTCTTCATCTTTGAACAATCCATCAAATTCTGGTTTAAATTATAATTGTTGTTTCAACGCACATGATTCATCATAAATTTTTGGAATCAATGGAGAGCACTTATTACCAAATAACTGCAATGTGGTACCAATTAACTCAGCTTTTCCATTGTCAAAGAATGCATAAGTATCATTCATTTCACTAATTATCTCAATAGTCTCAAATACTTTGTCAGGAAATTCATCACTATACAAGATAGTTGTCTTTAATTTATCCATTACTCTAGCTTTTCCTGACCAGAACTTGAAAGTGGGCTAAAGAAAAGTCATGGCTTCAGCTGCTGTCTTTGAGGCTTCCTGCAATGAGCCATATAATGTGTATACTACTTTAGTTTTTCCTTTAGAAACACCAATTTGATTTTGTAATATAGGCAGTGTAATAGACATGATATCAATACTTGGCCCCTATGGCAACTCTTTAGGCTGGCCTTCTGCCAGTGTTGAGTCCTCTTTTGTCTCCATTACAACATTTGTCTCATCTTTTTCTACCTCTTGAGGGGCTGTATTCTTCTTACTTTCTTCAAATTCTTCTTTTAACTTTTCTATTTGTTCCTCCAAGGTGTGGTTATGAACCATGACTTCTTCATGTTTTTTTGCCAGGGCCATCATTTGGCCAAATGTTGTCTCAAATCTTTTTGACAAGTCCTTTGTTTTTGCCAAATTCATGAAGGATACCTAAGTCATAAGCTAGATGATCTCAGTACAAGTGGTATTCTACAAATTCCAGATCATTCTATCATCTCTCTTCTGCTCCCTTATAGTCATAACCAGAGGCTTCTCTGTAGCAGGGGCAAAAGGCCAAATGGCTAAAGTATTAGACTTAGGGTCAAATCTTGATCCCTTCAAAACCTCATCAATTTCAATCTCTATTTTCACCAGAGGGTCTTCTTGTCATCTGATTTGATCTATAATAAATGTGGACTATAAGTCCCAACCAGACATCAACAGTACCCCACTATTTTGTACCAGCAATCTGGCCTGATCCACAATGATCAATTCACTCTTAGGATCATAATCATTAGTGTTTTCACAATCTCCTCATTTTTCTCTTCCTGACCTTCACCTGTGTTCAAGCTTTGCCTTAAATCCTTTTGCTTCATTTTGATTAAGAAGCTCTTGAATTCTTCAGATTTTATGAATTCATCATCTTTCATGAATTCATTTACCATCATTACTCTCTCATCAGCTTCTCCAAACAATACCATTTTATTATCCCCCTGACCTTCAGCTTGTGGCTCTTTTTTCATTTGCCTTTTAATTTCTAAAAATACTTGCCATGCTCTGCTATTACAGCTTTGGATAAGCTCTTCCTATCCTGCACCATTTTGTGTTGTGTTTTCTATTTTTTCTTGGGTGGCTCTCTAGCATAAGTATCCTCTTCACCAACCTCTTCTTCTTCTTGGTGATGTTCTTCCTATTGTTCCAAATGCTCTTGATCATGTAGTGCAACTGCAAAAGGAGATCCTTTGGATTGTATATCTTCAACACTAAATTGTGGTACTTGTGCCATCAATGTGTCATAAGACTTAAGCATCTCTTCCATTCTTTGCAAGTATGGGAGGTCAGGGAAAAAACTAGAAAAAATCTTGTCTGATTCTTTCCAATTAGCTTCTACCCTAAGGAGATCTTTCCATTTCCTTCTCCTCTCCTGAACTTCATGCCTATCCAACTTATTTCTCACAATATCTTCATCATCCAGTGGCTCATGATCTCTGATTTTTTTCCAAGGAGTCATAAACTTCAAGGCTATTTTTACAAACTGTTTTGGATCATAGAACCTAACTAATGTTGTGGACAACCTATACTGCTTCAGAAAATCATTGACCAGATCAAAAAATCTCTTCCCAATAGAGAAATCAAAACCCACCCATAACCAAGGGAAAAAATTACCCTTTTTATGTCCCTCTAAAAACTCTTTATCTGTAACACCCCAAAATTGGCATCTTGCAACCCTAACCAATTTTGTTGCATTTGTCATTCTTCTAAATCATCAAAGTCCTATTGTACTAGGCAATTCTAATTTTTAACTAACTCTACTCAACCTGAGTGTCAAATGCAGAAAATCCTAAATCTGTATTAATCATACATCATATTTAATTCCTAAATATCTATTTGGCTAAACAAACCCTATGATCGAATTAATTTAATTAATAAAGT
>MU227691.1:3656798-3672097 GCA_018584345.1 Thuja plicata | reverse complement strand
GAGAAATAAAACAATTAAATTCAAATAAAACAATATTAAATCAAAGAGATAAAACAGTTAAAGCAGGAAGAAAACAATTTATTGAATTCTTTTTAATAAAGCTTTCTATTTTTAACTGGCTTTTCTAGTTGTTTTATTTCAAAACAGAAAAGTTTCTATTCTGATCCTCTCGGAGCCTATAAAAGAACTCTCATTCTTCATTCAAACCCCTTGAAAAACTTTACTCACTTTTGCATCGTTAGAATACTGAATTATTGTCTCATTTTCTTAATATCATATAGATTAACTTCATTTTGCAAATAAGATAGTTTCAATTTTTTTAGACTAAATTGCATTGAAATCATGTCTTAGCTTAATCTCTCATATTTCATTTCTTAGCATAATCTTGCATTGCATTTCATTTATCATGATAAATCCTTCATTCTTAGATTGGTCCATGGTTGTGAGACTCTCGTCCTGAGAGCAATTTCAAAAACCCCATCTAGATAGAAGGCAACAGGTCGAATCACGCAGGCAGATAAGATGGATAAACTCATATTCAGTCTTGTTTGTACCTGGTGAAGAAGGACTATGTTGAAGTGTGTGGTTGATTAACAAGGCCAAAACTAACACATACATTATCAACCCAAGTAATTTTCCAAACAAATTCTAAGAAGGCAACCCTAAGAGGGACAAAATTAGGGAGAATGTGAGGTGGTTATGTAAAACCATATAACCTTATGATAGTAATATAGTCAAAGAAGAAAAAATCACCCCAATTGTGAGTAATTGGCCAATTTTGAACAAATTCCCAAGGTCTTAAAACTCTTCTAACCTCAATTGGAAACCTCTCCCTATTTTTCCCAATAAATCAAAAATTGGATCCACAATCCAATTACAGAAGCATACAAAAGATGAATTCACAGATGAGTTGTCCCATACCTAGGTCCACCTTTGGATTGGCGCACTGACACCATACTCTGAAACAAATAATTCAAGATTTTCATCCATGGAATCCCTATTAAAATATAGAATCATACACATTAAATGAGAATAATGTTTAAAAGTTGGTACAGGGGCATCTGACTATATTTCTACCAATGCAGCATGTATAGCTTAAACTATGTATCCCACATAGTCGTAATCTGCATTGACCTTCAGGTGCTAGATATTCATGGCCATCATGAGTACGTCCTAGGGTACAGTTGAGTCTCCATCAAAACCTAACACTCTAGTTAGGCCATAAACTATGCATTTTATGTAATGGTGGAAAAGGGGTAAGTCAAAAGGTAGTTTAAGGTTATCTACCCTGGGCATAAATCTGGGCATATCAAACTTCTTGATCAACTTCTCCCTCTTTTTGTAATCTCCCTAAATTTTTTCCAAATCAATCTCTGTGCATATTGCACCAGTGATCCCAAAGACCTCTGCTACTAATCTCCTATCTATGGACACTTGTTTTTCTTTCTAATTACCCTAGCTATTGGGCAATAATTCTTAGCAAGTTCCTTAATAAGGCCTATATCAACATAAACATTAGGCAAAATAAAATTTTCCATACTTAGTTCCCAAGGATTGCAAATAGGAATTGATTTAACCCTATTATTCAAGAAATAATGGAACAAAGTATAACCAGAGAAATTTGGAGTGATAGGATTTTTGCACTAGCACCATCTATCCTTCCATTCATCCCAATTAGCATTGTTTGCATTCAATGATCTGGGCAATAACTCAGCAAATTCTTCCACATACCTCTTTGCTATAACTTTCTTCTTCTCAGACCCTTGTGAGGCCACACTGGTAGTAGCTTGACTCATCTTTATTTCTCAAATTTCTATCTCAGAAAAACAAGCTCTATTGCTTTCACAGAAAAATATTGAACGCATAAACGGGAGTTGTACAAAATCAAGCTCAATCATTCAGATTTATAGCAATCTAATCCACATCTTGTCCACTTGAATGCCAAATTCTCACACTTGCAGTGTCATACAATCATCCCTGCTGGAAAAGACTACTCACCTTTTCTCTTTTTTCTTTCGTAAGCCTGGAATGAGCCACTTGTCAACTTTTTTCTTACTTGCCATCCTTTTCTTACATTCAAATTTGTCCTTGTAAGTGAGTGATAAGAAATTTCCTTGCAACCATTCGTGCACTCGTAGTCTCTTCTTCACTTGGGCTTATGTCATTTGTGACTGAGCAATGACCTAGATGGAAACTTTATCATTTAGAAATTACATACTCGCTCCCTCTTTATCCATTTCATTTACACTTGCATGAGTGAGCGGCATCACTATTCCTTCTATCAATCACAGAGTCGCTACTCAACACTTTTGAAACCCACCAGAGTGAGTGAGTAAAACTTTATCACTCAATCCTTCCTTGGTCGTGCACTTGCTGACCTCTAGCTCATCATGCTTGGATGTGCCCGAGTGAGCAATGACTCAAAATAGTCATGAATCATTTGCCAATCACATAGTCACTATGCCTTTTTTATTTGTTTTTCTACCTCCGTGAGTGAGCGATGACCATTTTCTTTATGCACTTTTTACTTGGTCGCTCAATTGCACTGTAAAATATTTCAGCTCAAAACTATCCACGAGTGGGCGATGACCCTTTTCTTTATTCACAGTCGCGCACTCGCTACTAAAAATTCTTCATGATTAGATCCTTCGTGACTGAGCGAGTATCTTTAAAAAAACTTTATAATTCATCAATCTCTCACTTACTGATCTTTTTTGACTTAACTTCATTCATGAGCGATTGAGCGACAACCTTCAATTTCCTTCATCGCACACTTGCGGGCTCAAAAATTTAATCAATACTTCATCTACGAGTGAGTGGT
Organism: Thuja plicata; assembly: GCA_018584345.1. NCBI lineage: Eukaryota > Viridiplantae > Streptophyta > Pinopsida > Cupressales > Cupressaceae > Thuja > Thuja plicata. Next base: position 3,669,276 of record MU227691.1, on the reverse strand, counting down.
AACCAACATGACTTCTTTAGTTGTGCACTCGCACACTTCAAAACCTTGAAAATTTCCTATGCTACTAAGCAAGTGGAACCATTTAATGACCAAAACATTATCCATCGCTTACTCGCACTGCAAAAAAAAAACATTAGTTAGAACTCAAATGAGTGAGCAACACTTATAACCTGACTTCCTCGCGCACTCGCGGGCTCAAAAGATATGAATAAAATTTATCCTGAGTGAACGAATAGACTTTACTTTATATTACTCGGTCAGTCGCGGACCCAAAAACTAAAGACATAAGATCACCACGACTGCATGATACACCAAAACTTAACTGCTCGCTAACTCACTAATATTTTTAACAAAAGACTTAGACCTTCGTGAGTGAACGACAATTTTTTTTTTTTAACTCACTCAGTCGCTGACTAACAACCCAACATTAAAAAGACATCCCGACTGCATTATTAACACATTAAAATGACCACGTCGCTCACTCGCGCTACTAACTTAGCTCATCCAGACATGACTACGATTGCATGACTCAACCCAAAATGACTCATCGCTCACTTGCTCACTTAGAAAGATACTTCAAAAGCCTGCATGACTGATGCTTGAAACAAGGCATTTTGAAGACTTAACCACAATTTGACTTTTTGGCATGAAGAGACATGGATTTTTAAACAAAAGACGCAGGAAAATTGCCAAATCTTGGAATTTTAAAAATTTTCAATATACAGTGCTAATAATGGCTCCGACTAGGGAAATTTAATTGCAAGATTAACATTACAAACCAAAACTATGGGAGACAGACCACAAACTGAAGCAAAACTATACATGCACACACAACAAAACCAAACTAAAATAGGGAAATCTATTCTACCGTGCATGGAAAAAGAAACTGATGAGAAATAATGTTTTAGGAATTGTCCATGCACTGGCAATTCCTGTATCTAACAATTAGGGTCTTCTAGAAAATAAGAATCTTGATCATGAAATTACTGGACTATAAAGGGGCCCATCCACAATGATTCAAATTTACCATGTTTTCCCTTCTCGTCTTTCCTAGCATTCCACTGAAGCACCATATCATTTATCTAAAATTTTCTTTCAGTTTCTCTTTTTTCAAACAGGTACTTGGACTGCTGTTGGAGCTTCATATTTCTTTTATGTGCCTCTACTCTTATTTCTTTTAGTTCCACCAATTGATCCATTCTCTCAATCACAGGTTCTTGTTCTTCAAACTCTTCTTCTTGTAGAAATTTATACACAGGTAAAAAATTATTTAAAGGCAATCTTGCCTGAGTTCCATAGACCATTTCAAAAGGGGACACCCATATTTCTCTTTTCACTGTTACCTTGTCAGCCCAAAGGGCTAACTTCAATTTTGAATGCCAAGGCCTTTTATTTTTCTCCAAAATCCTCTTAATGATTTTCATGATGCTTTTGTTGCTGGACTCAGCTTGTCTTCTTGCTTGAGGATGATATGGTGAGGAATAAGATACAATAATTCCATAGTCTTCACAAAAGTCCTTAAACTCCTCAGATCTAAAACATATTGCATTGTCCCTTATTAGCTTAGTGGGCACACCAAATTTTTTCAGAATATTATCCATCAAGAAATCCATTACTACCTTGTTGGTAGCCCTTTTTGATGGAACTGTCTCTATCCATTTTGTGAAATAGTCTGTAGCCACAAGAATCCAACTATGGCCTCCACTGGATTTTTCTATGAATTCACCAATAAATCAAGGCCCCATTGGGCAAAAGGTGCTTCAACAGTCATAGGATTTAAAAGCAAAGCTCCTCAAAATTTCATCTTTGAAGAAAACCTTTGGCAAGGTTCACACCTCTGTACATACTTATGAGTATCTTTGAAAAGATATGGCCAATAGAATCTAGCTCTAATTATTTTGTGAGCTGTGGTCTTGGTAGAATAATGCCCCCCACACACACCACTATGCATTTCATTCAAGACTCTTTTAGATTGTGATTCATCCAAATAGAATAATAAAATTTCATCCCTATTCTTCCAAAATAAATCACCTTGTATCAAGACATACCTTTGAGCCAGCAATTTCAGAGTCTTTTTTTGATTATCTAACACATGTTCTGGACATTTACCATTTTTCAGAAAAAACAAAATATTAGTATACCATGGCTACAATTCTATACTAGTCAAATTCATATTTATTGTCTGTATATCATTGACTTGGGCCAACTCCATGTTTGTGTCAGTCATTAGCTTGGCCAAACCCAAACCTCTTACCAATTTGGTGACTTGAATTTCCAGATTAAATTCTTGGATCATGTTGATCCATCTACACCTTTTTCTAGTAACTTCAGACTGAGACAATATATCTTTCACTGTAGCATGTGGAACATAAGCAATTATTTTTACACAAACTAGATAAGGTCTAAAAACCTTGACTGCTTTGACCAATGCATATGCTTTTTTCTCCATTACCTCATAATTAAGTTATGTTGCTTGCAGAGATTTACTGAAAAATGCTATGGGATGATCAAAACCTTCATCATCCTTCTACAAAATTACTACAGCAATTGTATGAATGAAGCAAAAGAAAATATAGAAAAAAGATTTTCATAATCTGGAGATCTCAATATAGGTGCTTGCTGAATAGCTACATTTATCTCATCAAAAGATGATTGAGCATCCTTATCCCATTCAAACTTAGCATTTTTCTTTAGTAATTTAACAATGGGCTTTACTATCTCAGCAAAGTTTGCAATGAACCTCCTTACAAAATTTACTTTCCCAAGGAAAGACTGAACACCTTTGATATTTTTTTGGGGAAAGACTTTGTTAATGGATTCCACTCTTTTAGGATCAATCCTGACACCTTATTTGGACACTATATGCCCCAATAACTTACCTTCTGTCAAAAAAAAGTGACACTTCTTTGGATTTAATGAAATCCCATATTCCAAGGCTTTAGTAAAAATCTTTTCCAAGTGTTTACAAAGATCCTCAATATTTTGGGAATATGCAGTTAAATCATCTTGATATATTACCATAATTATATTTAAAAACTCCTTAAAAGCCACATCCATGGCTCCTTGGAAAGTAGCTCCTGCATTCATGAGGCCAAATGGAATTCTCACATAGACATATGTACCCCTTGGGGTAGTAAAAGTTGTCTTAAATTGTTTAGATTCTTGAACCAGCACTTGGTTGTAACCAGGAAAACCATCCATCATAGATAGAAAATCACAACCAGTAACTCTTTGTAGCATTGCCTCCATGTTAGGCAAAGAATAATTATCTTTTAGAGAAGCTACATTGAGGTTTCTGAAATCAACACATAGCCTAATGTCTCCATTTTTCTTTCTGAATGGGACTAAATTGGACACCCAAGAAGAATGCCTGATTGGCTTTATGATCCCAGCCTTTCTGAGCTTTGCCAACTCTTGCTACATTTTGGGGGCCAACAAAGGATTGATTGACCTCTGTTTTTTTCTAAAAGGCTTGATATAATCTTTCAATGGAATTTCATGTTGAAAGAGATCTTCCCTATAAGCCTTAAGGTCTTCATAAGACCAAGCAAAAACATGTTTGAATCTTTTCAGCAAGCTAATCAAATTTATTCTCACATGAGGAGCTAACTTCTTTCCAATATATACAATCTTAGGATCATACTCTGATCCCAAGTTTACCTCCTCAAATTCATCCAATTTGCCTGTAGACTTTTGGCACATTTTACTATCATTATCAGTAAACAATCCCTCCATTTGAGTTAGTCCTTTAGGGATTTCATTTGTTTGCAACTGCAAAATTTCATTGCCAAATATGGTTTATTTCCTATCAATAATCTCTATCAAATTATTACAGTCAATGACTTGCCCTTCATAATTATCCACACATTGAATGAAATTAAGGATATTTTCATCACTTTCAAAAACCTGCCAATTATATACATTATTAGGAATGGCAAGCCTAGTCTTGGTTTCCACAATAGATACTCCTGCTAGTGTTAAATTGTCATTTTTCAAGGCCACATTAGCCAAAAAATCTGCCATGATATTCTTAGATCTCTCTATCCGGTCAATGGAAAATGCATCAAATAATTTAATGCTATCCCATACAACATGCTTAGACTGTTTTAGCCTATTATTTTTAGCAGCATATTTTGAACTAATTTGGGATATGGCTAGCTCTGAATCACCAAAAAATCTTAATAACTCAATGCCATGCTTGATTTCTATTTCTAATCCCAACAACAATGCCTCATATTCAGCTATATTGTTTGTACATTAAAAGGACAACATAAATGAGTACTTGAAAGTAATACCTGATGGAGAGACAAATAGTACACCAGCTCCTGATCTTTCTCTACAGCATGCTCCATCAAAATACATTTGCCACAGTCCATTTTGTTGCAATTCCAATTCTTCTATTATGGGATTTTTGTTTTTCAATTGTGGTTGAATCTTTTCAACCTTGAAATTATGCATATCTACACCCACAAAGCAATTCAGCATGTTTGGTTCAATTTTTTCAATATAAACTAGAGATCTAGGCTCTCGCAATAGTTTTTCTTCTTTTCCATTAATAGAAATAGTAGCAAAGGACAAATCCAATTTTACATGTCCTCCAATAGCTGCAACACACTGTCTTGATAAAAGCATGCCATAATGAGGCGGTGAATCCACAACCACAACATCTATTTTAAAAGTGACGTCAGGGTATGTAGCAAGTTTTACCTCTAATCCTTGTAAAGTTCCTACTATAGGTACTTCCCTAATGTCCATGGCATAACATTTACCAAAAGAAGTATCCACCTCTAAACCCAATAGTTTCATGATAGTGTAAGTCATCACATTAGCAGCAGCTCCTAATTCCATCATACAATTTTTTAGTAGCATATTATTTGTGAGTAGTGTTAGATAAAAAGGATCAATCTAGTCTGACTCTTGGATAATTACATTTCCTAGAAAGATTGGTATTTCATCCTTTTCTTCTTGCTTCCCCCTTAATTCATCATTCAGAGCAGCAATATCATGTATATCAGGTAAAGTAGATAGTAGTGAGAAAGCAGTTTCTCGATGCTCTTTGATTTTGAACATCTCAATTAGAGGGACAGATACCTTCATTTGGGATAAAGCTTGTTTCATGTCAAAACTTGGAAATTTTATGATATTTTCAGAATAAATTTTACCTCTAGCTTCTTTCAACTATCTTGTTTTTTGTTCATGAGTAGGGGTAATTTTATTTTCCTTAACCAAAGTGTTCTTTAGCTCATCCTTTTCTATCTTTCCCTTTTTTTGTTTTTTCCACAACATGTGTAGATTCTTCATCTATGACTTCTGTGATAAAAAGTGAACCAGACTGGTTCCCACTTTGATCAACATTTCTATTTCTAAGGTGATATGAACTTCTTGCCTATGTCACAACAGCAATAGTAAGAAACCTTATCTTCTCGTCATTAGGCATTCCAAATTGAACATGTTCTAACTTAGTGTTTGTATAATTTACTATGATTGGAATATTTTCTTCTGGCTCTTCCTCTGAGCTTCCATTGTCATCTTCAATAGTAAGTGTACACATGTTTATTGCAGGTTTTTTCTCATTCTGGCTTTCTTGTGTTCAAATATTTTCACGTGGCTCCACCATGCCCTGAGCTACTACACATTGATAAGGGGAATGAGGCATATTATAGGCCATGCACCAGGGAGCATTTTCTACATTATGTGCATTGTTTTTTTTCAATGGATCAGGGATGTCTTTGTTCTTAGGATCAGTTTGTTCTTCTAGCATAGGTTTTCCATCCTTCCACTGAGTTTTATAAGGAAAATCTTGCAGTTTGTAAGGCTTACCTTGCCTTTGATACTGTGGCCTATTATTTTGAAACCCCTTTTCATTCTTGTCTACATTAGCAGCAAGATCTTTCACCACACTTACCAATGTATCCATTTTATCTTCTTCTTTGGGATTCTTATTTGACTGTGTTTTTCACTCTTTCTAGAGTCTATTGTCATCCCGTTTGCCAAGCTTGCCAGAAGCTCTTCTATTTCTTTCTATGTTTATGGCCAACTTATATGCCTCTCTCATAGTCTGAGGATCTTTATCTCTGAGAGAATAAGTTATCTTCCCATCTAAAGCATTACAGTATGTGGTGAGGCATACATTTTCATCCAGTCTTAATACTTGGAATAATTTATACATAGCCTTTTAAAATCTAATGTTGAATTCGTTAATTCCTTCATTTGCAATTTTTTTTAAATTGTTGAATTCATTCAACATAAAACTAGAGTTTATATTGTCACCATACTATTCCTTGAAACTTATAACAAATTCGTCCCATGAGTAAATACTTTTATCAGGCAAAACTCGGTACCAATCTCTTGCATCCTCAATCAGAGACTGCACAAACAATTTCATCACAACATCTTAATCTCCAATCTCATAATCATTCATTGTATCAATGAAAACTTTTAGATGCTCCTCACTAGTTATAGCATTATTCCCACTGAATTTGGGAATCTTATCTTTGATCTCATTAGGGTTAGGGTTTGGTTGGCTAGGGATACCATCAAAAAAAAAATTGCCTACATCTTTCTAGATGGATAGGTCTTCTTTGAAAATTAGTACCAATATTTTGGCCACTATTACCAATGCCTACATTTTGCTGATCACTAGTATTGTTCAATCCACTCCCTCATGGCTGTGATGCAACTTCTTGAGCTACAACATATGTCTGGGTATTTGCATTACCACTAGTATCCTGAACATTAGAGGTATTTATAGGCATGGTTTGAGTAACTGCAACAGTATCATTTGTTACATTGATGTTAGTTATAGAACCCAAAAAAGAAATCCTTACTTTCATCTCTGCAACAGTAGCTTCTAATTCTTATTTTTCTAATTGTCTTGCAATGTCATCTTTGGTCTTTCTAGCCCTCTGTATCTCCATATCAAGTGAAAACATATCTTGAGATACACATTGTTCAATTTTAGGCTCAAAAAATTCAATACCAGTAAGATTTTGTTTTCCTTTATTAACATTTGTTTGTCTAGTATTAGTTGTTGATACATCTTGTGTATATATTTGAGACTTAGGAGGATTTTGACTTTCATAATTAATGACTTGTGTTACCATAGGGCCTGTATCTCTGGAATCACTTTTCTTAAGAAGGTATTCTCTTTTCTTGGCATTATTTTCTCAGGGTGTCCACATCTCCAAAAAGTTCTTTATTCAAACCATGAAATCCCTCATTTGCACCCTGAGCTGCCAATTTTAATTGGGCAACCCGCTTCTTCAAATTTTCTCTCTCAGTGATGGCATTTATAATTTTTTCTTCTCTAGCCTCAAAATTCTTCTATTTGATAAGTAAGAGTTCATCCAATTCCCTTTTCAAAAGGTTATTATCCCTAAGGACTTCTTCAATATCAAAAATGGAAGAATCATATATATTCATCAGATTATCTCCCTTTTGGTTTTCAACCCGTTCATGAGGGATACCCTTGAAATATGAGGATGTTTCCCCCTTTTCTTGATATACACTCTTTGGTCTAGGGTTAAATATATCCTCAAAATAACCTATGGTTTCAAACTCAGGATTCAAAGGTTCAGTAATTTCTTTCTCAGGAATGGTACCTAAGGACTGTTAGAATAGTCCCAAAGGATAACTGAGAGGGGGGGGGGTGAATTAGTTATCAGCTAATTTAATTCTTTTCTTTTATTAAATTTAGAATACAATAAAGTAAATGCACATTCAGATAACACAATAGACAACACCACAATTTGGTTACGGGGAAACCAAATGGTAAAAACCTCGGTGGGAATTAACACCCACAATGAACTATACTTGTTTATAATAATCCATGTTAGAAGATCTGGCAACCCTATTAGGAGTTTTTCTTTACAATACAATAAGTATAGTGACCTAGTTAAGGGTCTGACCCTATTAGGAGTCTTTTACAAATAACGTGGTTAAGGGTGAGGACTCATTGTCCAAAAGCTCACTTCTTTAATGGTGAAGGCTACAACCTTCTGTAGAACAGATATGCACTATATCTGATGATGAACTATAGAGTAGACCTGCTATCTTGATCAGTTCTAGTGTCTTTTAATCTTTCACTTCTTCACATAGATCCTTGATGAATGAAATACAACTGATATTCTGCTCTGTACATTTTCAGTCTCTTATCTTCTCATTCACACTTAGCATTCCACAAATGACTTGCTATAAGTATCTTCCTCAAAGTATAATATCAAGGGACCTGTTAGAAAACTCTTCATAACATCCTTTTTGGCTAAAATAACCATGCAAGCATAATTACAACCACGTAATACAAACTGAATAGACATGACGCTTCACTAAGTCGGCCTCACCAAATTAATTCTAACTTTGCAATCTTGTTGAAACATGTTTGGCACCTTTAGATAACTATAATCAACTCATAACTAAACTTTAATATACACACACATATCCCAAAGATAGGTAAAACTCAAGAACAAATGCAATACATCAGCTCTATATAGACTAACTCTAGAAACTGTAATTGCCACATAACAGAATTACACAACACAACTGAAACTCCAGAATGAACAAAACATAGACAACATGTCTACAACATGAATATATCCGCGCAAGGCTTGATACCATCATTCTGATAAGTACATATAGAACACTACTATATATTATATGTTGTCATCAATGACAAACATACAATCAAATAGCTTCCAGAAGTAAATATCCAACAATCTCCCCCTTTGACATTGATGGAAACATATGATATTAAAAACATCTTCAGCACATGGTGTCCTCTTTCTTTTTACAATCTTCTCAATATCCTCATCAAAGATTTCTCTACACTACTACAGCTCCTCTGTCTATGTTTATACTCCCCTAGAGTATATGCTCCCCCTTACTATATACTCCCCCTTTGACATCAATGGCAAAGGGCACCATAAACAACTAAGCACAGGTACTACTCCAGAAGTAGAGTAGTCAACCATTCATCAGTCACTTAATGACTGATGTTCTTGTTTCTTTATCTAATCAGACTCAGGAGAGGGAATTAATCCCAACTTCTCCTTGAGATACTCAAAAGTATCTTATGATAAAGGCTTTGTGAAAATATCTTCCAATTGTTCTTTGGTGCTCACATAGTCCAATTTTACTTCATTATTTGCAACTTTTTCTATAAGAAAATGGTATTTAATCTCAATGTGCTTTGTCTTTGCATGCATCATAGGGTTCTCAGACATGTTGATAGTAATAGTGTTTTCACAATGGATAACAATAGGATAGTCAACCTGTATACCAAAATCTTTAACCATCTGCTTGATCCAAACCATTGTAGAACAATTTAATGCTGCTACAACATATTCAGCTTCTGCTGTCGACTGAGAGATACAATTTTGCTTCTTTCTTACCTAAGAAACCAACCTATCTCTAAGAAATAATGCTCCTCCATAAGTACTCTTCATGTCATCAAGACAACCTGCCCAATCTGCATCTATATACACATGAAGTTGTACATTGTCTTATTTAGGATACCATAAACCATAGTCTATAGTTCCCTTTAGATATCTGAATATTCTCTTTATTTCCATTAGGTGATTCTATTTTTGTTCAGTTGCAAATCTACAAACAATGCCAACTGCATTAGATATGTCTATTCTAGATTGAGTAAGATATATGAGTTTTCCAATCATAGACTTATATAATGTTTTGTCAACTGCTGTGGATTCATCTTCTTTAGAAAGCTTGCTTCCTGTTATCATAGGAGTGCATACTAGCTTACAGTCTTCCATCTTGAAAGTCTTCAATATTTCCTTCACATATTTGGACTAATTTATAAATATTCCTTTATATGTCTGCTTTACATTCAATCCAAAAAAGTATTTTATAGGACCAATCATGCTCATTTCAAATTCATTTTGCATTTCTTTTGCAAATTCTGAGCTAAGCTTGTCATTACCTCCAAAGATAATGTCATAAAAAAATATGGCAACAAGTAATAATCCATCAGGTGTCTCTCTTATGAATAGGGTACAATCTACTACTCCTTTCTTAAATCCAATCTTGGTAAGATAAACATCTAGTCTCTCATACCATGCTCTTGGGGCCTGTTTAAGTCCATAGAATGATTTCTTCAATCTGCATACTATGTCTGGTTTATCTGACAAATTAAATCCTTCAGGCTATTCTATGTAGACTTCTTCCTTCATGTCACCAATCACAAAGGTGGATTTGACATCCATTTGATATACTTTTAAGTCTTTGAATGTTGCATAGGCCAAGAATAACTTAATGGATTCTAATATGATCACAAGGGAAAATGTGTCAGTGTAATCTATCCCTTCCCTCTGTGCATATCCTTTACACACTAGTCTTGCTTTGTTTTTGACCACTGTACCATCTTCATTCATCTTGTTCCTAAATACCCACTTTGTTCCAATCACATTTTTTTCACTAGGTCTAGGAACCAATTCCCATGTGTCATTTTTTATTATTTGATCTAATTCTTCTTCCATTTCTTTCTTCCAGTCAGAATCCTTGCAAGCATCTTCAACATTTAAAGGTTCAATCTGTGAGATTAGACATACCTCTTCATCCATTGTTAACCTTTTTGCTTTTTATCTAGTCAAAACAGTGTTGCTCTGATCTCCAATGATATAATCTTTTGAATGATACCTAGATGTGAACTTTGAAACTTTTGGTGTAACATCCTCATCTGTAATCTGTGATACTTCTTTGCTTGATTCAGGTTGATTACATGAAACATCAATGCAATCAAACATTTCTTCAATAACAGTGTCTTTACTGCTAGGCCTGGGTTCATCCTCAATCATAGGTGCATATTCATAGTACCTTTATTGAACCATGAACTTCTCATCAATCTTTACATGAGTAATTTTAATTATCTTCTTTATTCTCAAATTAAAACATCCGTATGCTTTTCTTTTAGTAGAGTAACCAAGGAAAATACCTTCATCGCTTCTAGCATCAAACTTACCAACACCATCATCTCTCTTGATGTAGCACTTGCTACCAAATATTCTAAAGTATTTTACTGTAGGTACATTACCGAACTAAAGTTCATAAGGTGTCTTATCCATGCCTGGCCTTAGTTGTGTTCTATTGATAGTATAGACTGCTGTATTGACTGCATCTCTCCAATAGGTGTGCACAACTTTTCTTTCAATCATAGTGTGTGATGTATCAAGTATGATCATGTTCCTTCTTTCTGCTATCCCATTCTGCTATGGGTTTCTGGGTGCACTCAAGTGTCTTTTAATTCCATGTTCTTCATAGTAGTCATAAAAATAGTCAGAGGTGAATTCTCCCCCTCTATCTGATCTCAAACACTTTAGTTTTAATCCAGATTCATTCTCCACTTTGGCTTTGAATATTTTAAACTTCTCAAAGGATTCAGACTTCTCCTTTAAGAACACAACCCACATCATCCTTGAAAATTCATCAACAAACAAAATAAAATACCTTTCTCTGTAATATGATCTAGTTTGAGTAGGACCACATAAATTTGTATGCACTAGGTCTAACTTGTTTTCAGCTGAGTTCTACTTGCTTCTGAAAGAACTCCTTACATGCTTTCCCATAACACATTCCCTACAATTGTGTCAACTGGTCTTGCAATACTTGGAAGATCTCTAACTACCTTGACATTGCTTATCTTTACTATATTATCAAAATTGATATGACTGAGTCTCTTGTGCCATAACCAACTGTCATCCACTTTTTCAACAAAACAAATTACATTTGAATTGATCTGAAAAACATTACCTTTTGTCTTTGATCCTGATGCAATCATATCTCCTTCTTTGTTTCTAATAATGGATTTGTTGTCTTTGAATTCCAAATGATAACCTTTGTCAAGTAGTTGTCCAACACTTAGTAAATTGTGATGTAATCCATCAACATAGAGAACATCATCTATCTTATTCTTTCCATCCTGGGTGATAGATCCTCTGCCTATGATAGGTTTAGGAGTGTTATCTCCAAATATAACCATACCACCTTTGTACTTGTCTAAATGAACAAATCTATCTTTATCACCTGTCATGTGATGAGAGCATCTGGTGTCAATGATCCAATCAGTTCTGATGTCTGCTTTGGAAATTAGGGCTAACTCATGTGTTTCCTTTTCATCTTCAATGTCCATATGCTCAGGCAATTTTTTCATGTCTTTAAGGGCAATGAATCCAATTTCATCTTCTCCTAAATATTCATCAGTTACACCTTCTTCAACATGATAGAAATCCTTCTTGTATTTAGGTTTATAATCAGATCTGAATTTCTTTACTCTTGTGGGACACTTGGATGCAAAATGACTGATCTTGTTGCATGAAAAACATTTGAATGGAAGTTGTCCTACATATTTCCCTTTGCCTTTATTTTCTCTTTTAGCAATCATGGCTATGATTTCTTCTAGTTCTTCATCAACTTCTTCTTTCTCATTATTGCTAGAGATGTGAGATTTCTTACCATGGACTGAAGCTTT
>MU227691.1:3640784-3656494 GCA_018584345.1 Thuja plicata | reverse complement strand
ACATGTCTTCTAAATACTTCCATATTGTGTATGCCTTGTCTACCTTCTTGATCTCAGAGAATTCACTGTCAGATAGTGCACTTATAAGGGCTTCTTTGGCAACTGCATTAGCTATGAATGTATCCTTCTATTTACTAGTAGCATCATCTCTTGAAAGGTCTTTTAGAGAGGGAATAATGACTTCTTGTGTGGCTATCTCAAAGATGTCAAAACCAACACACTGTAGATGTGTTATCATTTTGTTTTTCCAATCCAGATAATTTTCTCCATCGAACTTAGGACTCTCTTTTCTAAAGTATGCCATCTGATCTACCTTAAGCTGTTAGGATTTCTCTTCAAGGCACTTGGCTTTGATACCAATTGTTAGAATAGTCCCAAAGGATAACTGAGAGGGGGGGCTGAATCAGTTATCAACTAATTTAATTCTTTTCTTTTATCAACTCCATAATATAATAGAGTAAATGCACATTTAGATAACACAATAGACAACACGACAATTTAGTTACAGGGAAACCAAATAGTAAAAACCTTGGTGGGAATTAACACCCACAATGAACTATACTTGTTTATAATAATCCCTATTAGAAGATCTTGCAACCCTATTAGGAGTTGTTCTTTACAATGCAATAAGTATAGTGACCTGGTTAAGGGTCTGACCCTATTAGGAGTCTTTTACAAATAACCTGGTTAAGTGTGAGGACTCACTATCCAAAAGCTCACTGCTTTAATGGTGAAGGCTACAACCTTCTGTAGAACAGATATGCACTATATCTGATGATGAATTGTAGAGTAGACCTGTTGTCTTGATTATTTCCAGTGTCTTGTAATCTTTCACTTCTTCTTCACATAGATCCTTGATGAATGAAATACAACTGATATTCTGCTCTGTACATTTTCAGTCTCTTATCTTCTCATTCACACTTACCATTCCACAAATGACTTGCTATAAGTATCTTCCTCAAAGTATAAGATCAAGGGACCTGTTAGAAAACTCTTCATAACATCCTTTTTGGCTTAACTAACCATGCAAGCATAATTACAACCACGTAATACAAACTGAATAGACACGATGCTTCACTAAGTCAGCCTCACCAAATTAACTCTAACTTTGCAATCTTGTTGAAACATGTTTGGCGCCTTTAAATAACTATCATCAAATCATAACTAAACTTGAATATACAAACACATATCCTGAAGATAGGCGCAACTCAAGAACCAATGCAATATTTTGGCTCTATACAGACTAACTCCAAAAACTGTAACTGCCACATAACAAAGTTACACAACACAACTGAAAATCCATATCTGAGTCTGTGTGTATGAACAAAACATAAAAAGCATGTCTACAACATGAATATAACCATGCAAGGCTTGATACCATCATTATGATAAGTACATACATAACACTGCTGTATATTATATGTTGTCATCAATGACAAACATACAATCAACTAGCTACCAGAAGTAAATCTCCAAAAGGATTGATTTGGACCTACAGATCTAGGCTTCCAAGAGGTTTTTTTATAACATTCTCCCTTCCTAGAATGGTTCTTCCTAGAACTTTTAGAAACATCACTCTCTGATGTTTCTTGAGAGTGATTCTTTGTGTTTGTCTTTACATTCCTAAGTCTAACTAAAATAAAATTTCATACACTTGATCTACTAATGTTCCCCTTAGAAACACTATAACCAATTACTCAGATTCACCACCCAAATGTTTTTGGGAATAATAATAAAAATTTCACTTCAACAATGATATTAGAGGATATGATACAATTTGTGACTTCAAAAACTGGATTTCAAGGAATTGATATATATGAACAGGATTTTCAAACTAACCTTCACATGCATTCCTTGAAAGTCCCCAGTAGAGTTACCATTTTTTGTTAGTTCCTTTTCTTGCTGACATATGAAAAAATCTCAATGAGCTTTCTTTATTTATCCCAGACACTGATCAAGCCAGATATAGAGTTGTAGAAACAGGGTTTTTAAACCCTCTACACTTTGCACTCCATACACTCGAGTGAGAATACCCTTCTAGCTTAGAATAATCAAATCACAGAATCATTCTAGTAGATATGAATGGAATTACATGGATTGACCTTTGAAACATTTATTTGATAGATCAAAACATAAAGATAAAGATCAATTTTAATAGTGATAGTCAACTATTTCTATGGAAAATAGACCAGTGTTTTATCCTAGGGTATGGAGTCACTTATGAATATTCATAACCAATTTCTCATAAACAAGAACTTAAAACAATGACAGATCTGACACAAAAATAGATATACCTTATATATCAACCTTCACACATCTGACAACTTAATTCATCATATTCATTATAAACCCTGAATCTCACTGAAACAATCCTAAGGAAATTTTAATCTTTCCTTGAAAGAACCCTAAAACTATTTCAAAATCTACCCAATAGATGTATAAATTGAACATTCCTTGAGCATTCAATTTAAATAAAATTTAGAACACAACAATGAAGACAAAATTCTCATCATATGTTTTAGAAACTATTGATGGATTTCATTTGTATTCATGATCAAAAATTTCTATTACATTCAACAATAAGTTTCAAAACCCTACTCAAAATATATTGGTCTTAAACCAGAGTCTTTTACAACTTGAACTTGTACTTCCAAATGAAAAATGGTTATCCTTTTCCTAGTATTCTTGGGATCCTTTTCTAACTAAGGATGCAACAAGATATATACTACATGGGAAAGATTTACAAAATATTTACAACTTTTACTACTAATAGAAAAACAACATTAAAATAGAACACAGGTGGCAGTATGTATGCAAAGACTGAACAAAATTTGTTGTTACATTTAAAAATATTTTTGCTATCCTTTAAAATTTGCTTCCCTCTTGTTCACCTCCTTGGCGATGGGCCACTCAAAAGTCTTCTCCTGTTCCATCTTGGTAACAACTTCTGTCCACCTGGCATCCACGGTTGTTCTAGCCTTAGAAATAAATTTTGTCATATCTATTTCAACCTTGAAAAGGTTATCAATCAATTCATTGCAATATTCTGCATTAGTATCCTTTTCTAGGTGTTGTTTTATTTCTTCATCTTTGAAAAATCCATCAAATTCCACTTTCCATTCTGATTGTGGTTTCAACACACTTGATTTATCATAAATTTTTGGAATCAATGGAGAGCACTTATCACCAAATAACTACAACTTGGTACCAATTAACTCATCTTTTCCATTGAAGAATGCATGAGTATCATTCATTTAACTAATTATCTTAATAATGTCAGATACTTTTTCAGGAAATTCATCACTATACAAGATAGTTGTCTTTAATTTATCCATTACTCTGGCTTTTCCTGACTAGAATTTGAAAGTGGGCTCCAAAAAAGTCATGGCTTCAGCTTCTATCTTTGAGGCTTCCTGCAATGAGCCATATAATGTGTATACTACTTTGTTTTTTCCTTTCAAAGAATCAATTCAATGTTGTAATATAGGAAGTGTAATAGACATGATATCAATAATTGGCCCCTGTGACAACTCTTTAGGTTGGCCTTCTTCCAGTGCTAAGTCCTCTTTTCTCTCCATTACAGCATTTGTCTCATCTTTTTCTACCTCTTGAGGGGCTGCATTCTTCTTACTTTCTTCCTATTATTCTTTTAACTTTGTTATTTGTTCCTCCAAGGTGTGGTTATGAACCACGACTTCTTCATGCTTTTTTTTTTCCAGGGCCATCATTTGGCTAAATGTTGTCTCATATCTTCTTGACAAGTCCTCTATTTTTTCCAAATTCATGAAGGATACCTAAATCATAAGCTGGACAATCTTAGTATCAGTGGTATTCTAAAAATTCCAGATCATTCTATCAGCTCTCTTATCCTCCCTTACAGTCATAACCAGAGGATTCTGTGTAGCAGGGGCCAAAGACCAAATGGCTAAAGTCTTAGACTTAGGGTCAAATCCTGATCCCTTCAAAACCTCATCAATCTCAATCTCTATTTTCATCAGAGGGTTTTCCTGCCTTCTAATTTGATCTATAATAAATGTGGACTTTAAGTCCCAACCAGGCATCAATAGTACTCCACTATTTTGTACCAGCAATCTGGCCTAATCCATAGTGACCAATTCACTCTTAGGATCATAATCCTGGAGTGTTTTCACAATCTCCTCATTTTTCTCTTCCTAACCTTCACCTGTGATCAAGCTTTGCCTTAAATCCTTTTGCTTCATTTTGATTAAGAAACTCTTGAATTCTTCAGATTTTATGAATTCATCATCTTTCATGAATTCATTTGCCATCATTACTCTCCCATCAGCTTCACCAAATAGTACCATTTGATTATCCCCTTGACCTTTAGCTTGTGGCTCTTTTTGAATTTGCCTTTTCAATTTCTAAAAATACTTGCCATGCTCTGTTATTACAACTTTGGCTAAGCTCTTCCTATCCTGCACCATTTTGTGCCCTGTTTTCTATTTTTTCTTGGGTGGCTCTCTAGCATAAGTAGCCTCTTCACCAACCTCTTCTTCTTCTTGGTGATATTATTCTTGTTGTTCCAAATGCTCTTGATCATGTAGTGCAACCGCAAGAGGAGATCCTTGGGATTGTGCATCTTCAACACTAAACTGTGGTACTTGTGCCATCAATGTGTCATAAGACTTAAGCATCTCTTCCATTCTCTGCAAGTATGGGAGGTCAAGGAAAAAAATAGAAAAAAGTCTTGTCTGATTCTTTCCAATCAACTTCTTCCCTAAGGAGATCTTTCCATTTCCTTCTCCTCTCCTAAACTTCATGCATATCCATCTTGTTTCTCACAATATCTTCATCATCCACTGGCTCATGATCTCTATTTTTTTCCAAGGAGTCATAGACTACAAGGCTATTTTTACAAATTGTTCTGGATCATAGAACCTAACTAATGTTGTGGACATCCTATACTGCTTCAGAAAATCATTGATCGGATCAAAAACTCTATTGCCAATAGAGAAATCAAAACCCACCCATAACCTAGGGACAAAAGTACCTTTTTTATGTCCCTCTAAAAACTCTTTATCAACCAAAGTAATTTTCCAAACAAATTCTAAGAAGGCAACCCTAAGAGGGACAAACTTAGGGAGAATATGAGGTGGTTGTGTAAAACCATATACCCTTATGACAGTAATATAGTCAAAGAAGAAAACATCACCCCAGTTGTGAGTAATTGGCCAATTTTGAACAAATTCCCAAGGTCTTAAAACTCTTATAACCTCAATTGGAAACCTCTCCCTATTTTTTCCCAATAAATCAAAAATTGGATCCACAATCCAATTACAAAAGCATACAGAAGATGAATTCACAGATGAGTTGTCCCATACCTGGGTCCACCTTTGGATTGGCACATTGACACCATACTCTAAAAAAAACAATTTGAGCTCTTTATCCATGGACTCCCTATTAAAATATAGAATCATACACATTAAATGAGAATAATGTTTAAAAGGTGGTACAAGGGCATCTGACTATATTTCTACCAATGCAACATCTATAGCTTCAACTATGTATCCCACATAGTCATAATCTATATTGGCCTCCAAGTGTTGGATATTCATGGCCATCATGAGCACATCCTAGGGTACAGTTGAGTGTCCATCAAAACCTAACACTCTAGTTAGGCCATACACTGTGGATTTTATGTAATTGTAGGAAAGGGATAAGTCAAAAGGTGATTTAAGGTTATCTAGGACTTTCACCGAATTTCTATCTACCCTGGGCATAAATCTAGGCACATCAAACTTCTTGATCAACTTCTCCCTCTTTTTTTAATCTACCCAAATTTTTTCCAAATCAATCTCTGTGCATAATGCACCAGTTATCCCAAAGACCTCTGCTACTGATCTCATATCTATGGACACTTGTTTTTCTTTCTGATTACCCTAGCTATTGGGAAATAATTCTTAGAAAGTTCCTTAATAAGGCCTATATCAACATAAACATCAAGCACAATCAACTTTGCCATACTTAGTTCCCAGGGATTGCAAATAAGAACTTCTTTAACCCTATTATTCCAGAAATAATAAAACAAAGTATTACCAAAGAAATTTGGAGTGACAAGATTTATGCACTAGCACCATCTATCCTTCCATTCATCCCAATTGGCATTGTTTGCATTCAATGTTTTAGGCAAAAACTCAGCAAATTCTTCCACATACCTATTTGATGTAAGTTTCTTCTTCTCAGACCCTTATGAGGCTGCACTAGTAGTAGCTTGACTCATCTTTCTTTCTCAAATTTCTATCTTAGAAAAACAAGCTCTGTTGCTTTCACAAAAAAATCTTCAAGGAATAAATGAGTGTTGTAAAAAATCAAGCTCAATCATTCAGATTTGTAGTCATCTAATCGGTGTCTTGTCCACTTGAATTCCAAATTATCACACTTGCAGTATCATAAAATCATCTCTTTGTAACTAATGATGTCATTAATTCACACTGTTTGATCCCTATTGGAAAAGAGTACTCACATTTTCTCTTTTTGCCTTCGTAAGCCTGGAATGAGCCATGTTAGCTCTTTTTCTTGCAGTACAAAGTGACAATATACTTATATACTTGAATACAAGCTCCTTTTTATGCAAGAGAAAGGCTAATTGATGAGGTATTTGATAACACTAGGGATACCTATTATCACCTCCTTCTTTTTTGACCTCCACAGACTCAGGCAGGTATTACCTATAGCAGATTATTGATTCTTCAGTCAATATATTTGGTGGACTAGCTCATTCACTAGTTTTTTATTTTTGACCTCACTTTAATAACTTATGAAATACCTTGGAGATTGCAATGATTAATTTAAAATAGAGTACTATAAGCCAAGCTATGATCTTGATAACATAAACCAATGAGAAAAGGATTTTCATCCTTCTTCCTTTTGATTTTAGGAGTGGCAACCTAATGATTCTCTCTTCAAGGAATCAACAAACTGAGCTATACCCTAAGAATACAATCACTTGAATGGAATTATTTTTTTTGTAGTGTATATGATTAAGCAATTTGAAAATATTGGATTGTGAATCAATTACTTAGCAAACATAAAACCAGTGCCTAATCCCTGGTCTATGAGTCAATATCTTGTACAAATCCATAGTAAGGTAATCAATAAAACACTTGCAACAAAGATAGAATACCTTATAAACTATCCTCTCCCTGCAACTTTATCATCCAATCCTCAAACTAATGCTATGTTCCATGGGTTACTTGAAAGAATTTAATCCTTCCTTGAAGGAACTTACAAGTAACTGCACAATCACCTTATGATTAGTGTGCTTAAATGCCTCACAGATAAACACACAAGAACAATAAAATAAATGTAAAGAGACAATTTAGATGCAAAAAAGAGATTGCAAAATATTTATATTGATGTCTTAAAACTTCAAATACATTTAGATGGATAAATAGTACAAAGGTTCAGACACAATTTTAGTCTGCCTTGTAGTTCTATTAAAATTTTCAACTCTACCTTTACATAAATAGTTACAATTACATATATATAGTCTCAAATCATCTTGGACTTCTTAAGACAAGGATGCAACAAGCTTCAGATGATTTGGAGACCTAACCCTAAAAACATAAAAAGAGACAAAATACAAGAAAACTCCAAGCGATGGGAGGACATAACTGAAGAATAAGATCTGATCTGCACTTTGTCCTTTTGTGGATGTCGGCACCTTTGTTTGCATATATTTAGGATAGTATCATGATAGTTGTAATAATATTTAGTGACTGCCAATATAGGCTAACCTGCACTAATCTCTTCAAGATTACAAACCTTCCTGTGCTCATAGACCAGATGCCATGTGTCCCTTTTACTCTTCATCCATGACATCCAAGTCAACTATGAGAGGTTTCTTTTTCTTGGGCTTTGTCATCATATCCCATCTAGTTGCATCTTCCTCCTTAGGCCACTCAAAATTTTGAATCCTTTCTAGTTGATCTTTCTACCTTTCCCACCTAGCATCTGTTATGCTTTTAATATCTACAATGAACTTATTGCAGTCTGTTTGTGCCTTTATTTCCTCATCCAAACATTTATTGAACCTCTCCATATCTAATTCTCCCTAATCTGATACATAAATGTCCTTATTGGGAAGTACACTATCAAACTTTGAGCCCCATATCCCTAATGGCTTAATCTGATCATCCTGAGTTCTAATGGGGGGTATAAACCTAATATAACTCACCCCAAACATGTTCAATTTTGCCTCAATTTGATTGGCCTTTCCTTTGGAGAAAGACAAGGTAGCCCCAATCTACTTTATCTCTATACTAACCATGGTTAGTATTTATGGTAGATCTGACCTTAATGGTTGTACAGATGCGAACCTCTCAAAAAGTGATGTTCTACCAGACCAAGTTGCATAATAAGGATTTAAAATTATCAAAAATTTAGCCACCTCTGCTTGTAGGCCTGACAACCTACCATAAGCCCCATACACCACATCAATCTTATCTTTGATGGTGTCAATTCTATGCAGAAAAATTGAAGTCAATGCCTCCAAAACAACATTGTTATGCTCTGTGACTCCTAGCTCTATTCTAGTAGGTATCTCCCCTGTATCCTCTTTTTGGATTTCAACATCCATCACTTATTTTGGCTCAACATGGGAAGGCTCTGTTATTTCTAGCAAATGTCTAGTAAGATCATCTATGATCTTTTCCTATTCTTTGATCTTTATTAATGCTAGCTCCCTATCCTTAACAATATCACTAGCGATTTTCTACAATTTTTCTGATAGTTGGGTTATTTTTGCCTCATTGAGCTGAGCAAAGTGAGTCATTACTGGGGATATTTCCAAATCCCATGTTTTTTTTCTAGTTTCCATATGATCTTATTCCCCTCCATCTTCTCTTGAATATTTAAAATAGATGGTTTTTGATCTTTAGGAGCTAAGCTCCACATTGCAAGTGCCTGAGATTTAGGGTTATACCCAAAACCTCTGATCATATCTCCAACCTGAGTATCTGATGACAATTTGACATCAGGCTGCCTTCTTATCGGATCAATTATAAATGCTAAGGAAAAATGCTGAGGACAAATCCCATCCTTCCACAAATAATATCCCACTAGCCTTGACTAGTTGCCTTGCCTGTTCTGGTGTGATTTCTTCAGATTCAGGATCATAATCCTACAATGTTTGTAAGGCTTCCTAAGTGACTGGAACACCACCTGCCAATTGCAACTATTTTCCAATTTGTTGTTGCTTATTCCATATGAGGAAATCCTTGAATTCTCTTTTCTTAATGAAGTTCTCATCCTTGAGGAATTCCTCTTGATGCATCAACCTCTCATTTGTACATGACCTAAAAGGTAATTCTTCCTCTTCTTCTGTATCCTTTTGCAGTTTTTTCCCTGCCCTGATATGTTTTATAAATAAATGATCATAGGGCTTGTTTCCAGTTATTAGAGCTCCAACTCTATCTATCTTCCTTTTCCTAGAAGGTTCCCGTGTTTATATTTTTTGTCTCTTTGATGGGGACTCATTTGTTACTTCCTTCTCTAGGACCTCTGTTAGGTCAATGACATCTTCCCCTTCAATTGCCTGCTCTAATGCAACTACTTAATAATTTGGATATGCAGCAGGTGAAGGATATCCTTGATCACTATCATCATCATATTCTAACTCTGAGTGCTACCTATGTCCTTTCTCTGGGACCACTAGTGCTTCTTCTAACTAACTACAGAGGAGAGTATGAGATTCAATCATAGCATCTAGCCTTTTATGATAAGGCATGGTAGGGTAGAAACCTCTAAAATTAATTCCTTTTCTCTTCACATGCCTCTCCAGGTCCATAAGTTCATTGAACTTAATTTCTCTTTTGTCCACCTCCTCATCCTCCAAGATTTTTCTTATTAAATCTTCCTGTAACAATGTGAAATTGATAATGTTACCTAAATGTAATAGATAAAATGGATAAGGTATAAAAATGATTGATTTGATTTATAGATTGATTGGGATGTGTTTGATATGTAGTTTGTTCTTTGAATTACCTAGATTGTATTGGATTATTTTAACCTTGATTGAATTGAATTGATTATGTATTTCAATTGTGATTAGAGAGAAGATAAGATGTTCCTCTTTTATTCCCAAATGCACAAATGGGAGAGCCAAGTTGATCAACCCCAAAGAAGGGTTAATACACAAATGAATCAACTACTTGGAAGGGAGAATAACAAAGGAGATACCTTAAATTATATTAATTATATGCATGGAAATTATATATGATATTAATTGAAGAAGTTGGAGAAATGCACTAACCTTGAAATATTGCAGATCAAAGAATGCTATTTTCTGAGGCCTGTATTGAGTTTCTAGAAAAAACTGACAGTTGATCCCAAACCAAAACGCAGAGACTAACAAAACCTAGAATTTTTTTTCCATTTTGATGTCATCTTATGGAAAAGGTTGACCTTGACCCACAAATCTCAACCCTAACCCAATAATGTCGACCCTGACCTACACAGAATCTGAAAGTGACTCTGTTCGCGGATCTCAGAAGTGTGTCAAAAAGGGTATCCAGATCTAGTCTTAAATCAAATTTTTTGTACCTGTACTTGCAATAAAAATGAGATTGTTTGTTGGGGGGGAGGATTTTTCCTTGGTCAAACCACAGTTTTGGAATTAACCTCAAATGTATGTAATTGAAATTGCAAAAATGGACAAAGTAAATGCATAAATTCACCTTGCTTGCAAAAGTCCTTGCGGAAAATTCGAATCCTTAAACCCACAAGTATGCTTCAAAATGTGGAATGTAGAAAGGTAGGATATCTTCAATCTCTTGCTTGTATATCTCAAACACTAAGTCTTGAATGGGTTCTTGAATTTGGAAGAGGCTTGGAAGAAGATGGATGGAGAGAACACCAAAAGGGCACCATGTAGCTTCAATCCTTCAATGGCTTCCAATGGATCTCCTTCATGAAAATGGATACTTGAATGAATGGATGCTTGCTTAAAATATTTCTTGATTGCTTGTTTTAACTTCACTTGATAATGCTTGATCTTAATTAGGAATGCTTGATTAGAAGACTTCCTTTGCTTGATGATGGTTAGAGAAAATGAGAGAGAAAGCTTCCCTTTTATATGGAATTTAGGGCACAATATTCAAAGGAGGCCTACATAGGAGGATTAAATTTCCATTAAAGCCTTTACCCCTAGGAGAAGACCTATATTAAATACAATTAAGGAATCAATGCTTCGAAACCTGAAACAGCCGACCTAAAAGCGGGAAATACTTTTTGCAAAGGCGAACATCCAAAATCTGTGAGACCCCAGGATCTGAACCTTGGGTCAAGGTCGAGGTCAACCCTAACCTAGGTCAAGGTCAAGGTCAACCCTAACCTAGGTTAGGGTCAAGATCGACATAGACCTAAAAGGTCAACCCTGACCTTGAAGCCCAGAATCACCAGTCTGCAGTCCAGAATGTAGAAATCAAGCTAAACAGGAGTGGAAAGAGGGACAGAATAGAGGGGAAGCCATGTCAAGATCAAGAACCTATTCAAGGTGCTTTCCATGACCCCAAACCACTTACTCAAAAGGCTAAACACATCTACAATGGAAGTGCTTCCATTTTCTAACTATACATTTAACCCCACTTTAGCAAGAGTATGAGCTCAACACAAACTCTTGGTAAATGAGAATATACAGAAAAGATAATATTATTGAAAATAAAAGGGATAAAGAAACCCTCAAGCCCCAAGGGACTTAATTCTTTATCAACCCTAAGATCCTGATAAGAGAGACATCACTTATTTAAGTAGAGAGAGAAAAGGGTGTGATTATCTCGCCCAATAAGAACTTATGTCTTATTGTGAACCACACAAAAAGGCGTAACTAGAAAGATGGAATTGAACTTCCTAGTGAATGTGGCTACTTACTAGTCAACCCATCAGGGAGTTCCGTTCTTAAAGGGATCAAAACTTTGTAAATTGAAAACTGGCAGGATCAAAAAATCCATGTAAATTTAAATTGGAGGGATCAAGAGATCCTAAAAAAAAAGTAAAAATGTGACCATGATTTAAGGATTAGCTTCTTTTTAATCCATAAAGGGAAAAATTTTGAATCTTTGAAAACCATTTTGAATGTGTGTGTGTGCAAAAAGTGAGTAGAGTGTATGCCCCCATGTTAAAGTCATTGCTACCACTTTAACAGGAGCAATGATTTTAACGGAAACATAAGCAACTCTACGGATTATGTTTCCACTGCGAGATGCCCCCAAAGGAAGACAAATCAAGGGAAATAAAACATAAACATACATAAGAACACAAGAGGGATCTACCTATTGTGGGGTCAGTATGATCATAAGATAACATGTACATAGAAATATAATATTATTGCAAATGAATTGACATCATTCCCCAAAGAAAGTATAACTACAATCACGAAGGAGGAAAGAAACTTAAGAATTTATGAAGAGGAATCTTTTCGGACCACAACCTGGAGACAAAAAAGAATTAGTGCTACCATGTCACAGATCCAAGTAGATTATACAAGGAAAATAGTTACAAAAAATAACACAAGTACAACATAACATGAAATAACATATAGAAGAATGTAGATACATATAGAGGATTTGAACAATAGCTTTGATTCCTTTATCACCTTGCACCAATAGTGTAACAACGGTCGTATAAAATAATCTAACAAACATTTAGAAAAACACATTACAGGGGAAACACAATACAACATACAAACACAAAAAGGACTACCATAAAGGATAAGCCAATCAAGCATGTTGTCAACCTTCCCCATCTTGGTTTATGTTATTAAGGGTATGTGGGCAACTCACAAGAGGGACTATATCCAATATAGTAGGAATGATAGCCAGTTCCAATCAAGGATCCTCTTGAGAATCACAATGCTCATTACTAGGTGTAATTTTTAATTGAGTTGAAAGCATATGAGGTAAATCATTATCAAGATCAACGGTCTCATATTCATCACTAAGATCAATAGGATCATTGAGAGTGTCTTCCTCATCAAGATTGATTGAAATGGGATCCAAGATGCGAATAGGATCATCATAATCATTTGTTGTAATGTCATTAACATACAATGCATCAGGCATAGGTTGATTGAAGGTAGGTAATGAGTTTCGAATCATAGAAGCACGGGCTCTAGCATTAGCTCTATGCTTCTTACAATGTTCATTAGCAGATTTGTTATGTTTAACTTTGTTTGGCACATGTTGAGAACTAGGAGGAATAACAATAGGTTCCTTCATAGGTTCTATAGGAGGATTCTCGATAGGTTGTGATGAAAGAGTAGGAGTTTGATCAATCTTATTAGTAGCAATAGATAAAGGTGATATTGCAGGAGTAGGCAAAAGACTACAGTTGGAATCAATCCGAGGCATACTTAACTCAGCAATTTTACGATGTTTGTAAGCTTGATAGGATTAAAAGAGATGATCAGGGTGAGGCAGACATGAGTTAGGTAATGAAGGCCAAAGAAAATTGAGAGTAGCACAATCTCTAGGCCTAGAAGGTTGAAACAAACTATGATTAATCATTTTAACTTCTCCATTATGAATGAACTTAAGAAATTTATGAATGGGAGAAGCGATAGCATGCATAGCAGTTATCCAAGGTAAACCAAATTTGATTTGGAATTGATCAGAAGTAGGAATAATGATGAAGGTAGTATCTATAATCTTACCACAAAGTTCAACAGGTAAACTAATAGAACCAAGTGTAGGATAAAGAAAGCCATTACAAGTTTGGATCCATGCATCAGATGAGTCATAAAAGTCACGTTGTAAGCCTTTCATAAAAATATTTTCCTCAGTAATGACATTGATTAAAGATGTAGGATCAACTAGACAACCACGAGTAGGTATCTTAGCAATCCTAGCATAGATATAAAGGGGACCATTGGGAGCGTTGATTGTTTCAGAATCATCAAAGGTAATTAAAAATTCCCTAGGTCACTTATCCTTAGTTTGTTTTTGAAATTTAGGTGGGAATGGAAGTTGAAGTGGAGGTGAAGGTTCTTGTACAATAAGTTGAGATGGTGCAACACTCTCCACATTATTAACAATGTTATTAAGATCATCCATCTTCGAATCAAAAATAATGTCTACGAAAGATGATTGAGCTATAGTATTAGTATCATGTGTAGGTAAAGGATTGGTATAGATTTGAAGGTTTTGATTAGGAGGAGAAACAAATTTATTCCCATTTCTATCAAAATTATCAACAGATAAAGCTTTAGAATCAATTAAGTCTTGAATCTTATTCTTTGAAGAGTAACATTTTTCAGTGTCATGGCCATTCTCGTGATGGTATTGGCAGAAAGCTTTAGAATCAAAGGATTTTGAAGCTATAGTGGTAGGAAGAAGAGGTCGAATAGGAGGCAAAGTAATCATACTAGCACTTAAAAACCTACTCATTATAGAATGAAGAGTTTCAGAGAGAGGAGTAAACGTACGATTCATTCAGAAAGCAGTGGATGTAGAAGCACTATTAGATGTAGCTGTAACTTGATCAGTAACTACATTCGTCTGTTTATTAATCTTGACATAGTTGTTAGGTTTCTGAAAATTATTAGGATTAGGAGTATTGTCACCCTTATCAACTGGAACAGGAGCCATTGGAGTGTTGCTCTCAAGCTGACTCACTTGTAATTGATAATGGTGAAGTGCTACACACAATTGTTGAAAGGAGGTAAATTCAGTAAGAAATTTTTTATCCCTAATATCTTTTTGTAAATTTGAAATAAACATAAGTTGAATATCAATATCAGAAATAGGATAAGAAATCTGAGCATGCAAATTCTTAAATCTACCAATAAAATCTGTTAATTTTTCCTTAGTATTTTGTTTACAATGCATTAAATCAGATAAGGACACTTGTGGTCCAATGTTATTTTGAAATTGTTGAATGAAGGAATTAGCAAGTTTAGGAAAGGAATCAATGGAATAGGGAGGTAAGGAACAATACCATTGTAAATCCTTATCTCGAAAGGTTCTAGCAAACAATTTAGCTAAAATTCTATGGTCATGAGCATAATCGCTACAAAGGATTTGAAATGTTTTAACATGAGTAACAAGATCACCTTTACCATTGTAATTCTCAAGATGAGGCATATCGGCCTGTTGAGGGACAGTAGTACGAATGATGTCTAGAGATAAAGGACTACCCATATCACATGTAGCAATGCTAAATTTAGATTGGGTTAAGGATGCAAGTTGTTGTTGTAAAGATGACACCGTTTGAGCCAAACTAATGATTGTTGGAATCATTGGAGGAAACATGTGGCATAGAAATATTAGGAACACTAGGAAAAGTGTAAGAAGCAGCAGGAATAGAAGACACAACTAGGGGAACATTAGAAACCACAGTTGGAAGAGGATTAGTATAAGTAAAAGGCACACTATGATATGAAGGTTGTGAGGTAGGTAAAGATACCGGTGGAACACTCACAAGAATAGGTGCACTTGGGAGAGAAGTTGTTAGCAAAGGGGGAGTATAAGTAGGAATAATAGGTAGAGGAACAAAATAAGGTCCTACACTAGTGACAATAGGTGTGACCCCTAACTCTTGAGCTTCTTGAGTTAAAGGCTTAACATTAAAATTCACAAGATGAGTAATACTACGCAAGAAATTAACACCTTGATCATTATCATGGAGAAATTTCTTAAGAGCCTCTATAGCTTGAATAGAATCTTGATTATGGTTTTCTTGGATAAGCCAATTTC
>MU227691.1:3606550-3620279 GCA_018584345.1 Thuja plicata | reverse complement strand
AACATTTTTTCCATGGTTTCTTTTTCAATTCTCAATTTTTCTAAATCAATTTCTAACTTGGACATTTGTTCAACCATAGGCTTCTGAAATTTAGGTTCTTGATCTCTATGTTCACCCATCTTTTGTTCACCCTTATTTATTTGTAAAATAGAAGCTTTATGAGTAAATGGTATTTCTTGGTTCTTCTGAGACCTCTCTGTTTCTTTCATAGTTTTGTGTTTTGGAAGTCTTTTTCTATTGTTATAGAGGGCCTTATGATCATTCCTTTTCTTTCTTATTTCTCTTTCCCTCTTCATTTGTTGAACTAGGGCAAGCTGCTTCAAAATAAACTTCTCTTCATTGGCTAGCATATCAGAAGGGGCATCTTCTGAATCTGAACTAGGTCTAGTAATCTCTTCTCTCTCATTTGAAGTAGAAGTAACTGTGGGTGTATCTAATACTCTTTTAGCAACCTCCTCATAGTCTAAAGTATTTCCATCATAAGAGTGTTGAATAGTATTCATATCATTCCTGATATTAACCTCTTCACCTTTTAAAGGGGTTTCATTCATATCAACTTGATTTCTCTTTTTCCTCCAAGAGACTCCAACCCTTGAAGATGATGTGATTCCTTCATGTAATACCCTCTCTGGATCAGTTCTCACCCTTGACCTAGTATTCATTCTGTAAGACATTTATTTATTTTGCACTAATCTAAGAGATGTCCCTTTTAGAGTCCCCACCCAAAACTTGGGATGAATACTTATCAAGAGAGTACCTTAACAATAACCATAAATATACTTGTAAACAAGTTTAAACTTTTAGGTGCCAGAGATCCTAATTACTTGGGCAAGAGATATTTGGTAGATTCTTAACAAAACTTTTAAAATCTCTTAGAATCCCCAACAGAGTCACTAATTTGTTAGCACTTTTTTCTTGCAACACTTACCTAATGATGACAGTATACCTAGCATACTCAGTTGCAACCTCTTTTAGGAAAGATAAAGGCTAATTTATAAGGATTGGATAATATCCTTCTTCATTTTTGAGCTCCACAGACTCAGGCAGGTTTTACCTTTTAAAGATTACTGATATCACAGTCTATGTATTTGGTGGATTGCTTCATTCACTGGGTATGAACCAAAAACCTCACTGTAACAACTTATAGAACACTTTAGAGATTGCAATGACAACTTTGAAATAGAGTACTATAAGCCAAGCTATAGTTTTGAGAACATAAACCAATGAGACAAGGATTTGCATCCTTCTTCCTTTTGTCCTTATGAGGGATAACCTAATGATTCACTCTCTAAAGAATCAACAAAGTGGACACTATCCTGCTGACATAAGTCCTTGATGAGTTTAGCTCATATATTTTAGTGACAAGTATGTTTGGAATAATTTTGAATGTTTTGAAAACTTAGATGATGATAGATTATCAGAACCAGGTCCAGATCAGTGCCTATCATTTGGGTTATAGAGTCAAAAGCTTGAAATTTCACATAAACAAAACACTGTAAGCTGCCTTACAACCTACATGCAATTAAGATAAGTTGCCTTAAAAATTATTTGATTACCTCTAAAATACTATATCAAATCCTTAAATACTGATATGCTTCCTGAAACTACTCACAAAACTTAGTTTTTTACATGAAAGAAACTTGCAAGTAATTAGATAGTCACCTTGTAACCAAAATGCTTCGGAATGCCTTACAATCTTAAGCATAAAAAAGTATAAATAGGAAACAAAGAGATGACAATAAAGAAGAGTAAAATTGCACTGTATTTTATTGATGTAATCCTTCTTTCATACATAAAAAAGCTTTGAAGCTTGAAATAACACAGGCACAGATTTAGTAAGACTGATTCTTTACATTATATTTCATCCTCTCTTTTTTTATAATACAACTCTCTCCTATATATAGGTCTTCAACCATCTTGGAATCCTTTTCAAAAGGATGCTACAAGATTCGGATGGTCTTAGAAAATCTAACCCTAAAACTACAGAAGAGACAAAAATAAAGAGAGAGAAGAAGCGGTGGAATGACCAAGTCAAAAAGATAAAAATACATATTCTTTGTTCTTCTCCCGATCTAGTGACTTGAATCTGATAGTATACATGGTAGATGGCAGTAGTTATGTCGATTTTGGATGACCATGCTTTTAGATTTACCTACTTTCTCCTTTTGCAATAACTGTCCTCTTTATCTTTAATGGTGAGGTGCCAAGTAGTCATCCTTACTCATCATCCAAGATTTCTTCTTCAACTGCTGGCTTTTTTCTCTTAGGTGTAGTCATCAACTCCCATGCTTTCACTTCATCATCTGATGGCCACTTGAAGTCCTAAGTACTCTGTATTTGGACTTTTTTCCTATCCCATCTTGCATCAGTGATATTCTTGACATCTACTAGAAACTTGTTGATGTCAGTCTCTGCCTTGAAAGCTTCGTCCAATATCTTATTGAACCCTTCTATATCAATATCTATTCCTGAAATAAATGCCTCATCACTAGGCATTTTACTGTCAAACTCACCCGTCCAGGCATCTAAGGTATTTACTTGATCATCATTTCCTCTTAAGGAAGGTATAAATCTATTAAAATCATCAGAAAAGAGGCTTAACTTTACCTCAATTTGGTTCAATTTGCCCTTAAAGAATGAGAGAGCAGTATTAACTCTTTTGATCTCATCTTCAACTTTAGTCACTATTTCTGGAAAATCTGATCTCAGGGCTTGTAAATATGCTAGCTTCTCAAATAATTGCACCCTAGTAGACCACTTAGTAAAATAGGGGTTGAGGATAGCCAAATACCCCATTAGCTCAGTATGCAAAGCTGGCAATTTGTTATAGGTATTGAGTACAACATCAACTTTATCTTTTAGAATTTCAATTCTATGTTGTAACACACCTTTCAATGCTCTTAAAGAAATTACATTTCCTTTCTCTTCCTCAGCTTTTTCCTAAACCACCTCTTCAGACTTTGCTTTTTCCTCAACCACCTATTGGCATCCTCTAGTGAGATATCCTCATTTTTAGGATCATAAGTTTGCAAAGCCACCAATGCCTCATTAGTTATGGTCTCCTTACCACCAACTATTAGTTGAGCTCTTATTTCCTCTTTCTTGTACCATCTCAGGAAGTCTTTTAACTCCTCAGTTTTTACAAAGTTATCATCATTCAAAAATTCTTGTTGATGAATCAATCTTTCATCAATACATGCCTTAAGAGGCACTTCAACCTCATCATCTAAATCAGGCTATTGTTTCTTGCCTTGCCTAATTTCTTTTCTTAGGTTATGATCATATAACCTATTTCCAGGTACTAAGGCCTTAGCCTTATCTTTCTTCTTATTTTTCCCTTTAGTTGAAGGCTAACCTATCTCTAATTTCTGCCTCTTTACAGTAGGTTCTTCTATATCATCTGGTTGGGTGACAATTGTCAAATCCACAATGTGGCCCTCTACTCCTTGCAACTGTGGCATTTCAGCAATATCTTGCTGTGGTGGAACATACCTTGTAGGACATGCATAATCACTGTCACTACTAGTGTTGTATTCAAACTCTGAATAATCAGGTGTCTGAGCACCTTTATTGTCAAGAACCGTATCAAGTTGTTCTATGAGCACATAATAGTTGTCTATCATGGCTTTAATCCTATCAAAATATGAGAGATCAGGGTAAAAACTCCCAAAACCCATCCCATTTCTCTTTATTTGCCTCTCAAGATTTAACAGCTCTTGAATCCTCAGTCTTCTTGTATGAATATCATCTTCATCTAAGATATTCCTTGTTGCATCTTCCTCTAAGAATTCACAGTGGACATTAGTATTGGAGATTGTAGGAGTATACAATTTTCTTACCCCTGCCATAGAACCTTCTGGGTCAATATATCTATAAGGGGCTACCCCCATTCTGTATCCTTCCAACCATTGACCCACTGCATCAATAGCACCCTTGCCAATTGTGAAGTTAAAAATTCTGAATTGCCTAGGGGTCAAAGTCCCCTTCTTTTGTGGCACAAAATGCTCATTGTCTATCAACAATAACTGCCATATAAATTCCATTGCTACCACTCTTGTTGGTACATAAGGGTGAATGCACTCATATACCCTGATGATTGTATAGTTTTCTTCCAAAAAGAAATCACCCCAATTATGCTTTCCACCCCACATATCTGTGTATTCACATGGCCTAAGCAGTTGTATAACTTTCAGTGGGATTCTTGTTCTACTGATCCCCAAAATTTGTACTATTGGATACACGATCCAATTCTGAAAAGCACAATAATCATAGTCCCTAGAAGTGTAATTCCAAACCCTCACCCAAAATTGGATAGGATTTGGTCCTGCTTGGTAGAACCTCTGAGGGGCTAAATTATTAACATCCATGATAACAAAATTGAAATGCAAAAGGAGATGCATGAGAATGGAGTAGTGTAAGAACTTGGGCTCCTTCTCCTTTGGGTCTTTCATCTTCTTTTGTCTTGCAATGAAAACCTCATTCATTTCATCAATGATATGTTGAATATAATCATAACTAGTATTAGAGTGGACCTCTTGTAGGTCCAACACCATCATCAAAATTCCTGCACTAATCTTTTCTGCATCACCATCTATCCCTAGTACTCTACACAGGGCATAGGCAACATACTTGATATAGAAGTGTAAATCCTTGTAATAATATGGGCTGGTCCCAGACATAGGATCCAAATAATTTCTCACTTCTTTTAGCATATGTTTCAGTAACTGGCCTCTAGCAATACCAAGCTTCAAAGTATATCTCTGTTGTTGCTTCGTCATGTCAATTCTTGTGGACATGGTGTTGTATAAGCCAAAGGCTTGCATGAACAAATTTCTATTTAATATCAATAAGGCTGTGCCATCATTCCTTTTTATTGTTTTGGACAAAACATCATAATGATTGGCCAGGTCTAAGAACAAGTCTACATCTACAAAGACATCAGGAACAATTAACCTGGCTAAACCATAGGTCCAAGGGTTTGACACTAGAATGGCCTTATCGGAGTTCTTATAAAAATAATTGAAAAGAGAAAAACTTGTTGTTCATGGAGTAACAACATCTCAAACATCTCGATAGTCATCAATGAGCACATTTGCATTTGCCCTTTTGTTCTGAGTCAAACTAGGAAGCAGCCAGAGGAATTCATCTGAATAATTAACTTTTCCCTTGGCCTTGTCTTCCACCTTCTCACTTTCACCACTGGTCGAGGCTACACTAACCGCTCTGCTCATGTTTAGAGTGCTTGAATCTCTTTTCTCTAGTGATATTGAAACATATATAACACTAAGATTCACAGACTGCCCTATGCACAATTCTCTGGAAACAATGAACTTTTAAACCACAGAAAACCCTACAATTCTCTAAATTTTTACTCTGTCAGACAACTTAGCTCTTCCAATTTAGGAATTCTGAGAGCAAGGTGAATGCAAATGAATAAGCCATCAACTCCTTATAGTAACCATTTGAAGTACATATCTCATGATTTTCAGAACATCAATTCTGTCTTTAATTCCACATACTGTGAACATAATTGAAAACCTAGCGGTAGTTTCCTGGTCGTGACAGGAAAATCAAATTCATAAAACTGAATCCTCGGCAACACCTTATACAATTCAAGTGAGCTGACGTGTCATCCTGGGATTGGCCCACTGTCATACATCTCAGGTACCCTTTTCTGCACAGTAATCAAAATTTAAAAGTCTGATTGGCCGATGAATGATTCATATTGACATATTTGAGACTACTGCTTTTTCACAGAATTTCGTATCAGGCGACCATGAAACTGCACTTATTTTATCTGTCACTAACCCCAATAATTAACCTATGATTTATCTAGAGACATGGTGACTACACAACTTCCTTTACTTTTGCTAACCATAGTCACCATTTGGCGATCACGCGACACAAGGAAATCGAAGTCGCCAATGGTTATTACTAACCTACGTTCTTTTCTGAGACTATGCGACTAACTGTTACTGTTAACTTATGTAGTTAGCTCTTAGTTGCTAAATGTTATCTTTCTTTTGCCAGACTGTGCGACTGCCCTTAGTCGCCACCTGATAGCTAGATGAAAATGCTAAGTACCAAAATCTCTTGAGACAACGCGATAGAGACATGTTGCCATTTTAATTTATCTGACGACCTCACGACATACCCTTAGCTGCTGAGTCGCGAGGACTTTTCTCCTTAGGCTCTTTTATTCTTAGAATTGGTGACTACTGTAGGATCTTTTAATGAATTTATTTGACGAATGTGACTTAATCGCCAAGTAACTTTTTATACCTTGAAAATATTTCGAGACCTTGCGACAAACAGAAACTTCTAGTCAGTCTTGTAGTCGCTAAATAAACTTTTAGCTTTAAGCAATCACTCTAAAGTCCATTTACCTCCTGACACATGTCTTATCTTGATTGAAAGCTGAGTTATCTGGTGACAACCCGACTATGCTTTATCCCCAACCGTAAAAGGTTAGTCGCAAGGTCTCAAAAGTTTTAACTTAACTGGCATCTTTTATGGAGACTGCGCGACTAAAGCCTTTATATCACACATAACCTCAGAATTATTTAGCAATTGTGTGACATAAAGAGATCGCAATGTCTTGTAATAAACCTTTGACTATTGAAAACTTCTTGCGACCTCCCGACCTACCTGTGGACCCCTTGACATATTGCTGGCCTGTTTAATGATTCCGTGATTACGTGACACAAAGAAAATCATGAAGTTTGGTAATGATAAAGGAATATTCTTATGTTGCATGAGACAACACGACAAAGGCTAATCGCTAAGTCTGGGATAAAAAGGAATATGCCATTTTCAATTATGCGACTAGGCGATTAGAATACAACTCATGACTTAAGTGAGGCAAAAAGGTAACTAAGAAACATAAATGAACAGGACCCAAGGGTTTCCTTTTCAAATTTGAACATTGAATAAGAGATAGGGTTTGAATCCTTTTGAATATTCTCATAGGTTTAGACTTGAAAACATGAAAACTTGGAGAGGGAAAACCAAAAAGCTAAGGGAAAGAAGCCAAAACCTGGAATACAACCAACAACTGGTACCAAATTTGAAACCCATGTTGAGTGTCTGATAGGCTAGATAATCCCAACATCCTTTAACTTCATCAATTCTTGTTGCATCTTAGGAGCCAGCAAAGGATTAATAGGCCTCTGGTTTTTCCTAAATGGTTTCACCTCTGACATTAGTGGGATCTCATGTTTGAAAAGGTCTTCCCTATAAGCCTTTAAATTCTCATATGACCATGCAAAAACATTCTTATATTTCCTCAATAATTTGATCAAATTTGTCCTTATATGGGAATCTAAACCTTTTCTAATGTAAATAACTTGAGGACTCATTTCTTATCCTAAGTTAATTTCCTCCAAGTCCTTAATCTTATCATTGCTTATTTTTTTGAGTGATCATTTTGACTATTGAACAATGCTTCAAGTTCAACCAGACCCTTAGGAATCTGATTGGAACTCAATTGGACAACCTCATTTCCTAAGACATAATATTTACCATTATTACTCTCAAGTAAGGTATTGCAATCTATGTACTAATTCTCATAATGGTCCAGACACTGAATGAATCTCAAAATATCTTGGTCATCCTGAAAAACTTGCCAGTTGTATATATTATCTGGAACAACTAGTCTTGTCTTAACTTCAAGTATTGATACCCCATGTAAGGTCTGATCATCAGTTTTTAGAGAAACATTTTCTAAGAAATCTGCCATTATATTTTTAGACCTTTCTATCCAACTTATATCAAAGGCAACAAACATTTCAATTTGATTCCAAATAGCATATTTATACATCTTTAATCTATCATTTTTCACTGCATATTTGGATCTTATTTGGGCTACCAATTATTCAGAATCACCATAAACTTGTAAACATTTTATTCGATGTTTAATGGCAATTTCTAGCCATAAAGATAAATCCTCATACTCTGTTGTATTATTTGTACATTGAAAGGATAGAAAGAAATAATATTTGAAAGTTGTACCTCACAGAGATACAACTAATACACCAACTCCTGATCCTTCTTTTGAGAAAGCTCCATCAAAATACATTTTCCATAAACCATCACCTTGTACAGTCAATTATTTAACTAGAGGATCAATATTTTCATACTAATGATGATGAGCACTCCTTTGTACTCTGAAGTTCTCCATATCCACAAATATATAGTAGTTAATGTTAGTGTCTTCATACCATTAAATCATGTGAGGAGTCCTACCTTCTCTTGACACTTTAACATTATTTCCACCAATGTTAAAAGTAGCATATGATAAATCACGTTATATACTACCACCCATTGAAGCACTCCAATTTCTAGATAGTAACATCCCATAATGTGGTGGTATATCAACAACAAGAACATTCATAGTTAAAACGACATCAGGATACACTGCTAATTTGTAAGGCATGGATTCAATAGTACCAATAATAGGGACTTCTCTAGAATCCACTGCTTGACATCTCTCATGAGGAGTATCCACTTGTAATCCTATAGACTTCATAATTTCTATTGGCATGACAGTGTTTGATGCTCCTGAATCAATCATACAATTTTTAAGCATCCTTCCATTAATTACTAGTGTTAGAAATAATGGGTCAAAAACCTTAGGAGGAGTAATTGTGTTTAAGAAAATCTGAGGAATCTCAGAATTCATTACTTCAGCTTCCTTCCCTTTGTTATTTGGTCTCTTATCAACATTTTCTGGACTTTGAACTTTCAGTGTAGGCACATTGTTTAACAATGATAGAACCTTTTCTTTATGTTCCTTGATTCTCATCATTTCTAAGAATGGAACTTTTACAGTCATTTGAGACAAGCAGTGGCCCATGTCTACTTGAGTATATTTTATATCTAAGGACTTTGGTTTTTCAACAATAATGTTATTTTCCTCAATCTGAATGTTTAGAGTTGGTTCTTCTTTCTTAGATTTCTTGTTTTCTATCTTAAGAGAAGAAGTACTTGTTTCTTGTACCTTTTCTTTTCCTTCTTGTACAACAATAAGCTCTATGTCTTTAGTTACAATCTTAACCTTAGGTTTGTTTGCATTTTCCCCAGGTCCATCTTTCTTTTGTATATATTTGGTGTCTATTTTATTTTCTCTTATAAAGATACTAGCTGGTTGATTACCAGTTCCACCAATCATTCTATTCCTTAAATGATAATTTCTTCTAGCTTTGTTTACCAAATCTGTAGTAATTCTTTCTTTTTCTTCATCTAAAGCTTTTCTGACCAATGGAAGGTCTTGATTGTTTTGTGCATAACATCTTATATGGTCATCGGTTTCTTCTATTTCACTATCTGACAAAATTTGTTGATGATGAATCTCTATATTTCCTTGTGAACCATATGAATCATTATTTTCAATTTCATTATCTGAGTCTACATCATGACATGAATATACATTTTTCATATTATAATCACATTGTTCACTTTCATCATTCCCTTGTTCTTCATTTGCTTTCAAATCCAAGGAAACAATGCAAAAATTAGGATTATGTGGGTCTTCACAAGCTTCACACCAGAAATCATAATTGCACAAATGGACAACATTTTTATGCAAAGGGTCTGGAGTTCTGTTCTCAGGTTTTTCTTTCTTAGGTGGAGCAATAGGCTTCCCATCCTTAAACTAAGTTCCGTAAGGATGATTTTGCATTCTATTCTAAGGATTAAAAGTGTTATTATAGGAAGGCCTATTATTTTGAGGATCCCTATACTCTTTATATTCTAGTTCCTTTAGGTTACTCCTACTAACCCTTGAATCATCTCTCCTATTTAGTTTACCGGAAACCCTTCTATTCATCTCAATATTTACTACTATCTTGTAAGCATTGGTGAGGGTTCTAGGGTTTTTATCCCTAAGAGCATAACCCATTTTATAATCAAAAGCATTTAAATAGGTTGCTAGACATACCTCTTCATCCAGCCTTATTTTCTAAAACAATTTATGCATAACTCTCTGGAACCTGGTATTGAACGTAGTGACCTATTCATTATAGTTCTTTTTGATGTTGTTGAACTCATTTAGCAAGAACCTTTTGTTTTTCTTATCACCATATTGGTCTTTGAATAACTCAATTAATTCATCTATGGAAGCAACAAAGCCATTAGAAATACTTCTAAAACATTCTCTAGCATCCTCTACTAGAGACTGAACAAAAAGCTTCATTAACACATCTTCATGAGTGATATTCAAATCATCAACAAAATCAATGAATTTTCTTAAGTGTGTTTCACAAGAGATAACATTATTACCTGCAAATTTTGGGAGCTTTTCTCCCACATCACCTACATCTTTTGGAAATGCATATGGGTATCCAGGAATGCCAATGAAATTAAATTGCTTATGCCTTTCAGAATGCAATGGTTTTCTTTGGAAGTTATCAATCTCTTTGAAAGTAGTAGCTTTTGTTTTGGAAGATGTTGTGTTCTTAGTTCCAGTATAAGAATATTTTGAAGACTGAAAAAAATATATTTTCTTTTTCATTTCTATTGTTGCAGCTTCCATCTGAGCTTTTTCTAGCATCTTTGCCATGGTTTCCTTTTCTATTCTTAGTTTTTCAAGATCAATATCCAATTTGGACATTTGCTCTGTTAAGGCCTTCTGAACTTTAGGCTCTTCATTTTTTCTTTCAGTGATCTTTTGTTTACCTTTGTCCTTAACATTTTGTGAACTAGAAGCTCTATGAGTAATAGGTATTTCATGGTCCTTTTGAGACCTCTTAGTATTCCTTGTAGTTTGATGTCTTAAGGATCTTCTTCTACTTCTATCAACATCCTTATGCTCATGTTTTTTCTTTCTAAGTTCTTTTTCCTTTTTCATCTGTTGAATAAGGGCAAGATATTTCATGATGAGTCTTTCTTCCTTAGCAAGCTCATCATAAGGAATTTCCTAAGAGTCTGTGTTAGAATAATCCCAAAGGATAACTGAGAGGGGGGGGGGTGAATCAGTTATCAATAACTTTAGTTCTTTTTACTTCCTTAACTTCAAAATACAATAAATTAAATGCTTAATCAGATAACACAGTACACAACACACAATTTGATTACAGGGAAACCAAATGGTAAAAACCCCAGTGGGAATTAACACCCACAATGAACTATACTTGTTTATAGTAATCCCTATTAGAAGATATTTCAACCCTGTTAGGAGTTATACTTTACAATGCAATAAGTATAGTGACCTGGTTAAGGGTCTTACCCTGTTAGGATTCTTTTACAAATAACCCTATCAGGGGTGGTGGACTCACTGTCCAAAAGCTCACTGCTTCAATGGTGAAGGACACAACCTTCTATAAAATAGATATGCACTATATCTGATGATGAAATGTAGAGTAGACCTGCTATCTTGATCAGTTCCAGTGTATTGTAATCTTCTACTTCTTCTTCACATAGACTCTTGATGAATGAACCACATCTGATATTCTTCTCTGTACATTTTCTATCTCTTTTTGTATCACTCACACTTAGCGTATCACAAATGACTTGCTATAAGTATCTTCCTCAAAGTATGAGATCATGGGACCTGTAAGAAAACTCTTTATAATGTCTTTGTCAGCTTCACTAAGCATGAAAACAATATTAAGTCTGCGCAACACAAACTGAATAGACGTGACGCTTCACTAAGTCGGCCTCACCAAATTATCTCTAACTTTGCAATCTTCTTGAAACACGTTTGGCACCTTTAGATAACTATCATCAACTCATAACTAATCATGAATATACACACACATATCCTAAAGATAGGTGCAACTCAAGAAACACGTTACATACATCGGCTCTGAATAGATACTCTTCCGGAACTATAACTGCAAATAATAGAATTACACAACTTGACTCAAACATCATATATAGATCTACGTGTATGAACATAAAATAATAAACATGTCTTCAACATGTATCTAACCTTGCCAGGGTGGATATCATCATTCTAATAAGTACATACAAAAACACTACTGTGTATTATATGTTGTCATCAATGACAAACATACAGTCAATCAACTACACATAAACAAATCTCCAACAATCTCCCCCTTTGACATTGATGGAAACATATGATATTAAAAACATCCTCTATTCATGGTGTCCTCTTTCTTATACAATCTTCTCAATATCCTCATCAAGGATTCCTCTACACTGCTCCAGTTCTTGTGACTATTTTTATACTCCCCCAGAGTATATGCTCCCCCTTACTATATACTCCCACTTTGACATCAATGGAAAAGGGCACCATAAAAAATTAGGCATAGGTACTACTATAGAAGTAGAGTAGTCAACCATTCATCAGTCACTAAGGACTGATGTACTTGCTACTTTATCTAATCAGACTCAGGAGAGGGAATTACTCCCAACTTCTCTCTGAGATACTTAAAATTATCCTTTGATAAAGATTTTGTGAAAATATCTGCCAACTATTCTTTGGTGCTCACATAGTCCAATTTTACTTCTTTGTCTGCAACTCTTTCTCTTAGAAAGTGGTACTTGATCTCTATGTGTTTTGTCTTTGCATGCATCATAGGGTTCTTAGACATGTTAATAGTGCTAGTGTTATCATAGTGAATAACAATAGGATAATCAATCTAAATACCAAAGTCTTTAACCATCTGCTTGATCCAAACCATGGTTGAACAATTCAGTGCTGCTGCAACATATTCAACTTCTGTTGTTGACTGAGAAATATAGTTCTTCTTCTTTCTTATCCAAGAAACCAACCTGTCTCCAAGAAATAGTGCTCCTCCTGATGTACTCTTTCTATAATCAATAAAACCTAGCCAATTTGCATCTGTATACACATGAATTTGTACATTGTCTGATTTAGGATACCATAAACCATAGTCTATAGTTCCCTTTAGATATCTGAATATCCTCTTGATTTCCATTTGGTGTTTCTGCTTGGGTTCAGCTGCAAATCTTCCAACAATGCCAACTACATTAGATATGTCAGGTCTATATTGAGTTAGTTAAATGAGTTTTCCAATCATAGATTTGTACAATGTCTTATCCACTGCTGTGGAATCATCATCTTTAGAGTGGTATCTAGATGTGAATTTTGGAACCTTAGGTGTGACTTCTTCTTCTATAATTTTTTATTCTTCTCTGCTTGATTCAAGATCATTGCATGAGACATCAATGCAATCAAACAATTCTTCAATAATAGTATCTTTGTTTCTAGGCTTGGGTTCATCCTCAATCATAGGTGCATATTCATTGAATCTCTCTTGACCATAAAATTGTCATCAATTTTTACATGAGTACTTTCAATTACCTTTTTCAATCTCAAATTGAAACATCTGTATGCTTTGCTTTTTATAGAATAACCAAGGAAAATACCTTCATCACTCCTGGCATCAAACTTAACAACACCATCATCTCTCTTGATGTAGCACTTGCTGCCAAAGATTCTAAAATACTTTACTGTAGGTACATTATCAAACCAAACTTCATAGGGTGTCTTATTTGTGTCTGGCCTCAATTGAGTTCTGTTGATAGTATAGACTACTGTATTCACTGCATCTCTCCAATATGTGTTTGCAACTTTTCCTTCAATCATCATAGTGCACGTTGTATCAAGTATAATACTGTTCCTCCTTTCTACAATCCCATTCTGTTGAGGGGTTCTAGGAGCACTCAACTATCTTTTTATTCCATGTTCTTCACAGTAATCATAAAACTGATCAGAGGTGAACTCTCCTCCTCTATCTGATCT
>MU227691.1:3554610-3574073 GCA_018584345.1 Thuja plicata | reverse complement strand
TACTAATACACTCAGTATGTTGCACATATCATGTTTTTGATACTAATGTCAAAGGGGGAGATTGATGACATTATTTTGCCATTAGTACACTTAGTGAAAAATATTGACAGAGATCACCGGCAGACTACAAGAATTACCAGTGAACTACAAGCATTATCGGCAAACATCGAGCATACTCGACAGAACACAAAGGTCACAAGAAAAATTCTAAGTATGGAATTGACAAGCATCACCGATGACTACAAGCATCACTGGCGACACAGTTTTGAGAACAAACCGACGGAACAAAAAAGGCATACCCAACGACCAGTTCAAGAAAGGAACACCGACGACCAAGAAAACTGACAGTCAGTTAATGAACCCGCAAAAAGTGGATCTGAGTTTTACACGACAGATAAAGTAATGTAATTCTATCTATAGAGTTTTCATTTGTTTTAAATCATAACTTGAGGGTTAAGCAAGTTTTATGTAAATGTTTTAAAGAATCCTAACAGATCTAAAACATATCTAACTAAAGATCAAGGTCAAGTTGTAAACCTTGGATCTAGAGTTAACTTGCGATGCATGAATCAAGAATAGAGCCAAAATATAGTATAAATAGATGTTTAAACTCAATTGTGAGAAATGAATTCATTTTTGTTGATAGCCACGAAGAGCGTCTAAGGAGTAGAAGGCAGAATTCATGCAAAGTTCATAAACAAATCACATCAGTTGTCAAGAACACACAGAGGCTACCGATGAGCAGATAAAGGTATTATTCAATCATGGAAGGATGATTACTTATATGTATGAAGCTTAATAGGATTGGTTATCAACAATTAAAGATTGCATACATCATCAGATAAAAGACATATGTAGTTGCATTCTAACAAGTGCATCACATCTAAAATCCTTTTGTAGAAGGTGGACTTATCTGTTCTTTACAAATCTCTTAATAGAGTGCAGACTTAACAATGTTGCTAAAGCTTCAAACAAAGTAGATCTTAACAGGTCTCCACTGTAATACTCCTAACAGGGTAGGTCATCAAAAAAGACCAATTGTAAGCCTTAACCGGCCCCTTCTTATCTGTAGATAGTGAAGTCTTGTGGGTAACAATCCCCACCGTAGATTTTACTTCCTAATAGGAGTTTTCTGCGATATCATATCTTGTGTTATGTGTTATCTTTTTTCATGAATGTTTCTATTTTGGTTACATACTAAAAGAACTTATGATATGATTGCATATACATAAAGAAAGAAGAACAGTTAGATAAGATAATTTACAAACTGATGATTAAGGGTTAATGGGCTAACCAAGAAAATTTTTAGAGGTACTGATTCACCCCTCCCCTCTCAGTACATCATTCCAATATAACTCCAACACCCCTAATTGTGGTCTCTTGGCCATTTGTCAAGATATTGGCAAGGCCTCAATAATTGTATTACCTTAATAGGCAATCTAGGCTTATAAAAACCTAGGCACTTAAGAAGTGGATAGATTGTCCAATTTTCAAAAGCACAAAAATCTCTCTCTAGATGTATAATTCCATACTCTGAGCCAAAACTGAACAGGATTAGGTTGGTTACGGTGAAACCGTTGTGGCTGTAAAAACTGACAATTCATAATTGGGAAATTGTAGTTCAGAATCAAGTGCATGAGGATTGAATAATGCATAAATCTTGGATGATCCTTCTTACTCTGTATGTTTACAAACCCTTGATGCATTTGGTCTATGATATATTGAATGTAATCATAATTAGAAGTGGTATGGAGGCTCTACATATCTAGTACCATCATCAAAATGTTTGAGGTGATCCTCTTTGCCCCGACACCCTTTCCAGGCACTCTACATAGTGCATATGATTTGTATTTGATGTAGAAATTAAGGTATTTGTAGAAGTATGGGGTTTCTCCTGGTATGGGGGCTATGTAGGTTTTCATTTTCTTAGGGACATGATGATCCCTGATCAACTTAGCAACAATGCCAGATTCTCTAGTGTATCTATTCTCTAGGCTCTTTAGATTTATTTCAGTAGCCATGGGGTAGTATACATTGAAGGCTTTCATGAAGGTATTCTGGTCCAAAGTGAGTAAGGGCTTTCCATCATCCCTCTTAATGGTTTTGGTTAGGGGATCATATCTACTAGGAAATTCTAAAATAAAATTGACATCAACAAAGATGTCAGGAACTATCAACCTGGCTAATCCACAGGTCCAAGGGTTTGAGATAGGCATGGGCTCATCACTATTATTAAAAAAGTAATTAAACATTGAATATCCTGATGAACCTCGCATTTTTGCATCTCTAATATAAGCCATATCATCAATTAAGACCTCATCACTAAGCTTTCAATTTTGACTGGAGCCTGGAAGCAAAGTGAGAAACTCATTTGAATAGTTCCTCTTTCCCTTTAACTCATCATCGACATCATTACTTCTCCCATTAGTGGATGCCATACTCTATGCTTGACTCATCTTCCTTTTCTATTCTATTCTCAACCCTTATCACCGATATTGAAACAAATGCTCAAAACCCTCACTATCAGCTATCAATT
This sequence comes from Thuja plicata, assembly GCA_018584345.1. Lineage (NCBI taxonomy): Eukaryota > Viridiplantae > Streptophyta > Pinopsida > Cupressales > Cupressaceae > Thuja > Thuja plicata. The sequence goes on along the minus strand of MU227691.1, from coordinate 3,571,537 downwards.
ATCCTAAAAATATGTAACTCTAATCACTGAATATGATACAAATTATAATCTCTATTGAATTCTGAATCAGGAAAACACCTTTCTGAATCACTTACTAATAGAAATTTCAACCTTTCTCAGAAAGCACTAAAATTTCTATGAACTCTTCACTTTAAGAAATCAGAAGCTTGGTAAAAATGAAATGATAATGGACAAGTATAATTATAACTGATATTTCAATGCATATGTCTCTTTGAGCTAGTAAACTTACAATTTAGTCATTTCTACCATTAGTTTCACACACTGTGACCTCAATTTTTGGTTCTAACCGTGGCATTCAAATTGTCAGGTAATCAATTTTTTATGAGTGTTTTTGTATATAAAACCTTATAAAATTCAAAATGAGATTGAGATCAAATCTGATTGGCTGCATTTAACTCATATTACAACTACTTTCCCATCTGTCAAAATCTATGTACTCTGATTGGTCAGCAATTTTCCATGATGGCGCCACTGAAAAGTCTTTCTTTAACTCTGGTTAACTTCTAGAGACTCAGCAACTAAGTGATCTCCTTGTTTCTTAATGTTTTTAATAACTACAATTTCTTAAAGAGACTTAGTGACTGTCATAGGATCAATCATTAAATCAATGTTTGTCATGATGTCACTTAATCTTTTAACTTAACCCTTCATCTTACAGAGACATCATGACAAAGAATTTTCTTAACTGTTATTTACCTTGGGTTGCATCCGGAGACTTGGCGACTGTGGAATCTCTATGTCATTGGATCATTTCCTTAACTCATGTTTCATCGGGCGACAATGTGACTAAACACTTTAATCTTTTAATCATGTGATTTATTTCATCTTTATAATATGCATCTGGAGACAACGCGACTACCGTTGATCTCACTTTCCTTTGCATCTAACAGTTGTCGCTAAGTCTCATAATTGTTATTAAAAACCCTAATCTTTCATAAGACTTAGCGATAAATGGATGTGTGTCATACCTTTTCCTTTTGTCTCTTAATGGCTTGATCATGTCTAAATTTTCAACTTTGCATCACAAATACGTGACTACCATCAGATCTTACCTTCATCGAATGGTTGTCTCCTAATCTCTTAATTTTTGAATTAACTCATCTTCCTTCACGCGACTACACGACAACACTATTATCTAATCTAACATCTAACCCTTGGTTTATCTGGATACTTAGTGACCATTGAATCTCCATGTCACGTGATAATTTCTAAACCATAGTTACAATCAGGATACTTCCCGACTGTTGTTAGATTAAATCTCTGATCAATGGTTGTCACTAAGTCTCTAGTTCTTTTACTTAACTCACTTTTGATCATGAGACCTGGTGACAACACTGAAACTTTAACTCATGAACTTAACTCATAACCATGGGTTTCATCAGGAGATAACGTGACAAAGCAATCTTGAAGTCGCCAAATGAAATAACTAACTCTACTTTCATCAGGGGAAAATGCGACTACCATCAGATCTTATTATAAAATCAATGGTCCACGCTAGGTCTCATAACCATTTCAGCATATTCTTTTTTATCAAGAGACTACGTGACCAAGGATTTTTTCCAAGTCTCGATATCATAAGGAATATTCATTTTTTCTTATGAGACGTAGCGACCAGGAAATAAGCACATGCCAATAAACTTATACTTAAGTCATGAAAAAGTTAATGTAGAAATAGAACCAGCTTTGGAATTTTAGGGCTTTTCTACATTTTTGAACAAAAATTACTCAAGGGCTTAGGGTTTTGACATTTCCAACTAGGTTTTGAGCTAAAGCATTATTTACAGAGGTATGTAAACAATTTCAGACATGAATTTTAACCTTCTAGGCATAGGAAAGATAGGCATCTTTTACAGAGCAAAATCCAAAATAGGAAATACAACCAACAAGCCACTTGTGAACTTGTCTCTTACTCGCTGTCCATTCCTTACATTCAAATTTATCCTTGCGAGTGAGCGATAAGACCTTTCCTTGCAACTAGTTGCATACTTGTGGTCTCTTCTTTGCTTGGGCTTATGTCATTCACGACTGAGCGATGACCTAGATGGAAACTTTATCATTTAGAAATTGCGTACTTGCTACCTCTTTATCCTTTTCATTTACACTTGCGTGAGTGACATCACTATTCCTTATATCAATCATAGACTCGCTATTCAACACTTTACCCTTTTGAAACTCGCAAGAGTGAGTGAGTAAAATTTTATCGCTCAATCCTTCCTTGGTCACGCATTCGCTGACCTCTATCTCATCATGCTTGGATGTGACTAAGTGAGCAATGACTCAAAATAGTCATGAATCATTTGCTAATCGCACAGTCGCTATGCCTTTTTGACCTCCACGAGTGAGCGATGACCATTTTATTTATGCATGTTTTACTTGGTTGCTCAATCGCAGTGCAAAATATTTCAGCTCAAAACTATTCGCGAGTGAGCGATGACCCTTTTCTTTATTCACAGTCGCACACTCAGTACTAAAAATTATTCATGATTAGATCCTTCGTTACTAAGCGAGTATCTTCACAAAAAATTTATAATTCATCAATCACTCACTCACTGATCTTTTTCGACTTAACTTCCTTCATGAGTGACTGAGCGACAACCTCCAATTTCCTTCATCATGCACTTACAGGCTCAAAAATTTAATCAATACTTCATCTGTGAGTGAGCGGTAACCAACATGACTTCTTTAGTTGCAAACTTGCACACTTCAAAACCTTGAAAATTTCCTATGCTACTAAGCGAGTGGAACCATCTTATGACCATAACATAATCCATCACTTACTCGCACTACAAAAAAAACATTAGTTAGAACTTGAACGAGTGAGCGAAACTTATAACCTGACTTCCTCGTGCACTCGCGGGCTCAAAAGATATGAATAAAAATTTAGCCCAAGTGAACAACTAGACTTTACTTTATATTACTCGCTCAGTCGTGGACCCAAAAACTAAAGACATAAGATCACCATGACTGCGTGATACACCAAAACTTAACTACTCGCTAACTCAAAGAGATTTTTAAAAAAAGACTTAGAGCTTCGCAAGTGAACAAAAAATATATTTTTTCAACTCGCTCAGTCACTGACTAACAATGCGACATTAAAAAGACATCCCGACTATGTGATTAACATATTAAAATGACCATGTCACTCACTCGGGCTGCTAACTTAGCTCATCCAGACATGACCGCGACTACGTGACTCAACCCAAAATGACTCATCACTCACTCGCTCACTTAGAAAGATACTTTAAAAGCCAGTTCGACTGTGCGATTGATGCTTGAAACAAGGCATTTTAAAGAATTAACCGCAATTTGAATTTTTGGCATGAAGAGACATGGATTTTGAACCAAAAGATGTGGGAAAATTTACAAAGCTTGGAATTTGAAAAAATTTCAATATACAGTGCTAATAGACCCATCATAGTGGCTTCTTGCAGTGCAACTTTGCATCAGGTCATATCAGAGCCATAAAAATAACCTTGGGAAAAGTCAAAGATGGGAGAGAGGATAGAAGGATAGAATGATGAAGAGATCTCTTCAAGGATCACTAATGTAGAACTGGCTAATATATTCAGGGATCAAGCAATGGGATATAATCAGTTGGAAGATGAAATTAAAAATTTGAAAAGTATCCAAGCAAGAAAGCATAGTGAAGACTATTTTGAGTTTGAAGAAGAAGAGGAGGTACCACAACATGAAAAGTTGGAAATACCTATGGATCAAAGAACATTTATAGAATCCCTTGAAAGGGTTGGGAGAAAAGATCATAAAGCATATATACCTATGTTTCTTGGGAAGATGAACCCAGAAGAATGTATGGATTGGATAGAGGCTTTGGAAAATAACTTTGAGTGTGATGATGTTCCAGAAAATTAGAAAGTCAAGATTTCTAAATCAAAGATGAAAGTTCCTCCTTTGAGTTGGTGGAATTTTATACAAAATGAAAGGGTTTAAGAAGAGAAGACTCCTATTTCATCATGGAGAAGAATGTTAGCAGAGATCAAGAAACAATTTGTAGCGGAAGACTATGAAGTTACACTCCACAAAAAGTTGCACAATCTAAGACAAAAAGACCTTGATGTAAGTAGTTACAGTGAAGAATTTCATAGGATGACTTTAAAACCCAAGGTCCCCAAAAGTGAGAAACAAAAACTTGCAAGGCATCTCGATGGACTTAAGTATAATATACAAGATGAATTGAGTGTGTTCAATCTTGAATCGGTGCACAAGTGTTTTCATATGGAACTTAGAATTGAGGAGAAGTGGAGGAGGAAGGGGGATCAAAACAATAGAGGAGGAAGAGGAAATAAATTTAGAGGAAGGGATAGATTCCAAGGGAGAGGTTCATCACCAAGACCTCAAGGAGAATCAAGTCATCAAGAATCAGAAAGAGATCCCAATCCTAGAAGTAATTTTAGAAGTGGTAGAGGAAGGTATGGGGGAAGAAGTTCACATGTTTTCATGGGAAGATGATTCCCCTACAATCATATTGGTCACCAATCCTTTAGGTGTCCAAAAAAATAAAGCAACAGTAAAATTAATCAAGGAGGGAAAAAGAGGGTACAACTTACTCAAGAAGAAGATTTCCAAAGCATGACATTATACCACACCACCTCTTCAAGGCCTGCAACACCTGAACATGGAGGGTGTATTATGTTCAACAAAACCCTCTTGAAGATGCCCATCAAGAAGTAGCCACCACAAATAAAATATATCTTCAAGATATCTTGTAAAGTAAATGGCAAGGTTTGTAAGGTCATTGTTGATTAAGGCTCTACTAAAAAATTTGGCTTCTTATATAGAAATGATAAAAAATATTGGGTTGAAAAGAATACCATATCCTAAACCCTATAAAGTGTCATGGTTAATTAAGGATCAACAGACCCTAGTTGATGAACAATGTTGGGTATATTTTCAGATTGGGGAATATAAGGGTAGATTTTGTGTGAAGTTGTAACCATGGATGCTTGTCATCTCCTATCAGGGAGACCTTGGCAATATGACACTAGTGCTCAACATGATGGAAAGAGAAATGTATACAGCCTAGTCAAGAATGGGATAAGTTTCACAAGGAAACCTTTACCAAATGATAGCAAAGATAGGAGTTTGACTAATAGTGTAATGTTGGTGGGTGAAAAGGATTTTATGAAATTTCTTAAGGAGAAAAAGAAAAATTATTTTGCCATCATTGTAAAACCTAAAGAGGAGTCCCAAAAGAAACCAAAGAGTGGAGAACTAAGGAGAGATGTTGTTCATAGGGAAGTGCAAGAGTTGTTGTATAAGTATAAGGGCATAGTTGCAGACAGTAAGACAAAGTATTTTCCACCAAAAAGGGAGATCATTCATTGTATTGACCTTATCCCTGGTTCTACACTACCTAATAAGGCTGCCTAGAGGTTAACCCCTAAAAAAAATCCAGAAGTATCAAGACAGATTCAAGGATTTTTTGAGAAGGGCTTCATTAGGAAGAGTATCAGTCCCTGTGCTGTTCCAGAAATCCTAGCACCTAGGAAAAAAGGCACATGGAGGTTGTGCATGGACTCTAGATCCATCAACATGATAACTATCTGTTATAGGTTACCAATGCCAAGAATGAAAGACTTAATGGACTCTTTGGGAGGGGAAAGGTATTATTCTAAGATTGATTTGAAAAGTGGATATCACCAGATCATAATTAGAGAGGGAGACAAGTGGAAGACAAATTTTAAGACCAATGAAGGTTTATTTGAATAGTTTATTATGCCTTTTGGTATTCCCAATGCACCAAGTACATTCATGAGGCTCATGAATGAGGTTCTTAAACCTTTCATTAATCATTTTGTGTTGTATATCTAGATGATATTTTGATTTTCAGTAAGAATGAACATGATCATCTAATGCATTTTGATATGGTGTTAAAAAGGTAGCATGAAGAACAGTTGAGGATCAACTTGCAGAAGTGTGTGTTCTTGCAAGAAGAACTTGTGTTTCTTGGCTTTGTCATCTCAAAGGGTAACTTAAATATGGATCACTCCAAAGTATAATCCATTATGAATTGGCCAAATCCTAAATCTTCTAGTGAGGTAAAGATTTTTCATGGGCTTGCTATTTTTTATAGAAAATTCATTTAAAATTTTAGTGGGGTTAGTGCACCAATCATTGATACCATAAAGGGAGGGAGAAAATGTCACTTTATTTGAAATGATTATGCACATAAATCCTTTGAATATTTGAAAAAAAGGGTTGCACAACAACCTATACTATTCCTTCCTAATTTCCATAAGATTTTTACAATAGAATGTGATGCAAGCAAGAGGGCCATTGGTGGTGTCTTGAGCTAAGAGGGGAAACTTGTGTCATTCTTTAGTGAGAAACTCATTGAGGAAAACAAAAAGTATTCTACTTATGGTTTAGAGTTGTATACTATAGTTAAATCTCTAAAATAATGGAGACATTACTTTTTACCACATGAGTTTGTTGTTTATATTGACAACCATGCCTTGAGTTTCCTAAATAAACAGGAGAAATTGAATCATAGGCACTTGAAATGGATGGAATATCTCCAAGATTTCACCTTCACCATCAAGAACAAGAAGGGGGTAGCTAATAAGGTTGTTTATTCTCTCATTAGGAGAAGTCTACTTGGTCAAGAAATTCATTAGGAAAGTTTGGGCATTTTTTCTTTGAAGGATATGTACTTAGAAGATGAAGATTTTAAGGAAGCCTATCGAGTTTGAATGGAGTAAGGGGACATGTATCATACTAAATTTTCAGATTTTATCATTCAATAAGGGTTGATTTTTAATGGTATTCAGTTGTGTATACTTATGTGTTCAATGAGGGAGAATATTGTTAAAGAAGAGCAATGTGGCAGTTTGTTAGGACACTTTGGGATAGACAAGACTCTTGATCTAGTTAAGAGGTTCTATTTCTAGCCTAAGATGAAGTCAAATATAAGGAGGTTTGAGGAGAGTTTTTTGATCTTTCAGAATTCTAAAGGACATAACTCAAATGAAGGCTTGTATACACCACTCTCCATCATGTCTAAGCCTTGGGATTCTATTAGCATGGACTTTGTATTAGGACTGCCCAGAACCAAGACTAGTTATGACAGTGTGTATGTGGTTGTTAATAGATTTTCCAAGATGGCTCACTTCATTCCTTGCAAGACCATTCATGATGCTTCTCATATTGCAGGTTTTTTTTCCAAATAATTTAGTAGACTCCATGGTTTTCCCTTGTCCATTATCTCAAATAGAGATCCAAAATTTTTAGGACATTTTTTGAGGACAGTTTGGAAAAAACTTGGTACAACTTTGTCACTGTCATCTTCTTACCATCCTCATTCAGATGGTCAAACTAAAGTAATCAATTAGTCTCTTTGGAATTTTCTAAGATGTGTTGCACAAGAACATGGTGCTACAGGGGATTCTATATTGGCTCAAGCACAATTTTCATACAATGATTGGTGAACAGAAGCACTGGTTTAACCCCTTTCCAAATTGTGTATGGTAACCATTGTAGAGGTATTTTAGAACTCAGAGATGTGAAGGATTTATCCAAGAGGAGTACACTAGAAGAATATTTTGTTGAAGTAATTAAATACATTCATGGAAATGTACAATCCAAGTTGAATCATACTTTTACTAACTACAAGCAATGTGCAAATAAGAAGATAAGGGATTTTTAGTTTGAGGTTGGAGATATGGTGATGATTCATCTAAAAAAGGAGAGGTTGTCTAAAGAAAAGTACACTAAGTTGATGATGAAAAAGTTGGGTCCTTTCAAAATTCTCAAGAAATATGGAAACACTTCCTACAAGATTGATTTACCTCCTAGTGTTGGTCTGTCTCCTATGTTCAACATTGCTGACATCTATGCTTTTAAAGATATGGTTTGTGATGTATCTACTACCGGTAATCAAGATCAGGACTTAAAGTAGTTGTTACAAGACTTACCCAAGCAAAATGCTCTAGACATTGATTCCATTGTGGACAAGAGGGTGAGTACACAAACCAGAAGGAGAACTTATTATGAGTTCTTAGTCAAGTGGAAAGATCAACCCCTGGAAGATTCTTCATGGATGACACCTTAAGCCATTAAGAAGACTGGAACCAAACTTGCAGACATACCAACTCAAGAGACTTGAGTTTCTTTTTCCATGAGGAGTATGGTGCAGGGCACCCTCTGCAAGTTTCATAGATAGGATAGTTTTGTTATGAAATAAAGGGATTATATCCTTTGGATCATCCTAATGTAAATTCTTGGTCTGCATTGTAAGGTTAAAGGTCTATAATTTTGCAATTTTGTTTCATTCAATTTGGTGTTGATTTGTAGAAGTTAGAAGTGTTTTTGTAAAGACAGTCCAAAAACCCTCTGAGTTTGGGTCTGTGCATAAGATGGGGCCCTAATAGGGAATTTCACCAATGGATCTGCATGGCCACTTGGGAAATACAAGTTAGGGACATGCATTTTCATATTTCATAAGCTCAGGACTCCATTGTTTTGTTTGTCATTTTTAAGGTCAAGCCCTAGGCTAAAAATCCCTATGTAATTAGCCAATCGATGAAGTAAATATATGTGCAAATGAATGAGAAGATTGATGGGACTTGGTAGGTTGGTGTTTTGGGGTATTTTTAAGTAGTAGAATATTTTTTTTTGGTTGCATTAACTCTATGAACCCATTTCCTAACACTTTCTATGCAAACCAAGCCTAATTTGGCCAATTAGGTTTGTGTGTCTTGTATGTGTTTAGAGGTGCTGGAGTAGAGTTGGTTTCTACCACTTTGAGGTTCTTTATAACTTGCAAAAGGGTCCTTAAATATGTGCTTTATTTACCTAGACCCATTTCAAAATCAGAAGTTGTTGATGACATTAAGTTTTTCCATTAGTATACTTAAAGGAAAAAACATGATAAAGGTCATTGGTATAAGCATAACCGGCGGACAACAAGCGTACCCGATGAGAAGACAAGACTATCGTGAAAATACTAAGTATAGAATTTACTGACAAACATTGACAAGAGTCAAACCAATGACAAGCATAATCGATGATACAATTTTTAGAACATCGCCGACGGAGTAGAAAAGGCATACCTGACGAATAGTTCAAAGTAAGGATCACCGATGGAGAAGAAAACTGATAGACTAACAGAGTAGCCCAACCATCAGAACCAATAGTCAGTTACAGAACCCACAAAAATTAGATCTAACTTTACACGTCAGATAAAGAAATGTAATTCTATTTATATTGTTTTTACTTGTTTTCAATACTTACTTGAGGGTCAAGCAAGCATATTGTAAATGTTTTAAAGCATCCTAACGGATCTAAAACATATCTAACTAAAGATCAAGGTAAAGTTGTAAACCTTGGATCTAGAGTTAATTTGAAAAGCATGAATCAAGAATAGAGCTAGAAACTAGTATAAATAGATGTTTAATCATTTGTAATGAAGAGTGAATTGTAATCATTTGACAAATGATAGTAGCCATGGAGAGTATCTAAGCTGATGAAGAGAAATCATGCAAAGTTTAGAAACAGATCAAACTAGTTATTAAGAACATAGGAAGGCTACCGACAAGCAAAGACAAGGTATTACTCAATCACTCAAGGTGATTACATATACATTGTAAGCTTATCAGGATTTGTTATCTGTTATATGCATTCACTATTAGATCAACATTTATATTGTAGTTGCAGCACTATCAGATCAACATTTATATTGTAGTTGTAGTCTAACAAGTGCATCACAATAGAAATCCTTTTGTAGGAGGTGGACTTAATCATTCTTTGATAAATCTCTTAACAGAGTGCACACCTAACGGTGGTGCTAAAGCTTCAAATGAAGTAGATCTTAATAGGTCTCCACTCTAATACTCCTAATAGGGTATATCATCATAAGTGATCAATTGTAAGCCTTTACCGGCTCCCTTCTTATCTCTAGATAGTGAAGTTTTGTGGGTAGACATCCCCACCATAGTTTTTACTTCCTAACAGGGGTTTTCTACGATATCACATAATGTGTTATGTGTTATTTGTTTTCATGAATGTTTCTTGAATGTTTATACATGTAAAGAACTTATATTATGACTACACATACATAAGCAAATATGAATAGATAGATAGGCATATACAAATCTGATGACACAAAGGTTAATGGGCCAACTACATAAAAAAATTTAGAGGTACTGATTCACCCCTTCCCTCTCAGTACATCATTCCAATAATTCCAACAATTAGTATCAGAGCTAAGTCTCTTTCTTGAAAATCTTAAAGACTTAAGAGAAAAGATCCACACAATGGAAAAGTACAAACTATACAAGACTATTGAGAATGAGCAGTTGCAAATTCAGATTTACTATGAGCAGTATAAAGAGGTGAGAGTAAGCATGAGAAAGTTTCTTGATGAAAGAAAGATCATGGCTACTAGGATTAATGAAAATGATTATCAAGAAGAGGAAATACCAGACTATTTCAACTATGCTAAATCATCAATGAGAAAAACTTTAGACACATTAGTAGAAGAGATCACAAGTCTACAAGATGTCAATCTACATCTGACAAAGCAAATCAAGATGCTACAAATTGGTCAAGAGACTCAGATGATAAAAATGATTGATGTCATGAATGATTCAAGAAAATCTGAATTACAGAGAACATTAGCTATTGATGATAGAAGGAAAATAACAGAGAAGCTACAAGAAAAAGAATCGGAGATTCAAAGACTTACTAATCATCACCATGAGATTACTAACCAGATTATTCTTATGAGTCAAGAAGCAAATAGATTAAATACTGAACTCATTGAAATAATACAGATCATCAGTGAGTTAAGAGAAGAAAATTAGAAACTAAAGCATGAAGTCAAAATTTAGAATCAGCACAATGAATTGATCAAGAAAGCTGAAGATAGAAATAAAAGAATGGATGATTTCCTTGACGGTCAAAGAAGAGTCAACAACTACGCAAGAATAGGGTACACCAACAATGGAGAGTCATTTAATCAATCATATCAAAAGAATGTATATACAACTCCAAGAACCAAGAATTTGTCATGCAATCACTGTGCAAAACCAGGCCACACCTCAAACGTTTGCAGAAACAAAATGAAAGGTATTCCTTAATCACAATCTACTTTCATTGGTAATTGTTATAAATATCACAATCAAGGACCCAAAGCATATGAATGCAGATCTAAGGTGACAAATCCAAAGAAGGAAACCTATATGGACAAGTACTATCCTACCTATAAAAGGAATGGACATACATATCAGGAATGCTAGAAAAAGAATAAGAAAGCATGGACACCAAAAGAACTTGATAACGGCTACAAACCAACAAGAGTAGGTAACTCATATGTTTGGGACTATAACACATGGGTAAATTTCATAGCATGTGGAAGGTATGGTCATATATCTTCCAACTATATGATAAAATGGAATAGAAAACCAAGAGGATGGTTCAATCCAGGCATGGCATGTTTACATTTTCATAAGGTTGGACATGTGATAAAAGATTGCAAAGACCGACTGACAAAAACAAGTACTTATCCCAATGGAAATACCATTGATGACATCAAGAAGATGAGAAACAAGATGTGGGTAAAAGCCACAAACACTGAAGATGATGGAACAAGAAATGCAAATGATGACGCCCCATCCAATGGATCTGGTGGCATCACCATTTCCAACTAAAGTGCACAAGTAAGTATGGAACTGCATTATGACAAGTTATATTATGCATTAGTTCCATTACATATTGATCATATAGACAAATCATCATTATTAAAGATGCACTATATTGTCACTTGTAAATGTTATTAAAAAACAACCATCAATTATTGGGTACAAATTTGCATTGGTGAACACACACAGAAAAGTTAATACTACTTACCAGAATGTATCGACCATTACACAAAAGCCAAGTCACTAAGTGTAAACCAACAGACATCGGTGATCCTTGAGCCAACAAAAGTTCTCTTCGCCACTTTACCGACAATCATCGGTGAAGTCACCAAAGCTGCTAGCAACACCGACACTTTGCGCCTACACCAAAGATGTTATTTATGCCTCAACCGATGAACTCAGTCTTTATATACCAACAAGTTGTTGGGCATTAATGACAACCTAGGGCATAAAAGTTATAAAATTCTGATGACAGAACTCATTTTGCACCCGCGATGTTTGAGCAACCAAGAGAGCCAAACAGAGTGATTGGAGAGAAAATTAGAGAAAAAAAATATTCCTACTCAGCTCAAAGGATTCATGAGCAATCATAGGATTCAGTAAGTGCCTACATTCACTGACCGCACTGTTTAATTTATGAAAAACCCTAAATTTATGAAACACGATGGCATCTACTTCAAGAGTTGAAAATTTGAAAGAGGATAAAAGGAAAATTATCAATCTTATTAGTAGAGGCACTTGTGTTGAACCAAAATACAAGCTACACCCAGAAATCACATCACAACCTGATGATTCTAGAGCATTCTCCAGAATCCCACCTAGGGTTTTACTGGTAGAAGGCGTAAGGTCCTATGTACATTGAAAGATCTTTGAATTGGGAGATCTAGACCTAGATAATGCCTACAAGGCACTGTGTGATGAATCTGGCAACCTAAAAGAAGAGCACAAGCATCTGGAAGTGAAAGGACTCACAAATGCATTACACTTTCCTAGAGTTTTCAAAACAAAATGGATACAAATAGTTCTCAACAGAATGCACAACCACACTTTATGGCTTAATAATCCAAAACGAATAACAAAAGATGTTATTCATGCAGTTACTAGACATCCTACGACTGACAAACCACAAGCTCACAAGCACCCATCCCTGAAGGAAGTGGAAAAGCTAACTGGAGCAAAATCAGACAAGAGAGGTCTCAAGGTCAGCACTATCACCGAAAAAGAACTCAAGTTTGGTGCATGTGTGGTAGGATACAAAATATTTCAAGTAAGAAGAATGAACAACATAGAAAGCACTACTATGAGCACAACTTACAAAATCATCAAACAAGGAAAGAAGATGGATCTTGCAGAGATACTGTTGAATCAACCTGAGGAGAACATGAACACCATAAGATCTTCTAGAAAAAACACTTGTAAGTTTTGTTCCCTCATTATGTGCATATTCTTTTACTTTGAAGAATATTTTCCTTCCATAGGCAAAATAGTATGGGATACAAGAAGACTTGTAACCATACAGATATGTGATCATATAGAGTCACTAGGAACTGATTTTGATGACATAATGAATGAGTATTTCAAAATAATTAAGGAAATATTGCAAGCTAGAACAAGGATACCTAAAAGTTTGATAGAATAACACAAAGAGGACATATGTTTTATGGTAGATACTAATTTTACTTATATCCAAGCAGTAGTACCTAGGAAGTCCTGGCTTGCACATTTAGAATATGAGATCAGAACAGGACAAGCCAATGAGTGCATCAAGGAACTATTGAATGAACCAATTGAAAACAAGCAAGAAAGATTTGGAACCTATGAGGAAGCCAAACAAAAGATCAAGATAGATCTTTTTGTCAAGAAGATTGTAAAAAAGAAGGACAAGATGGTTAAAAACTTAACCAAGAAGTTTGTAGCTACTAAAGAAGGTGAAGAGGAAACAGAAGGTAAGGAGGAAAAAATAGAAGGGAAACCACCTATCAATGAAGAAGAAGAAAAGAATTATTCAAAGGGTACACAGTTAGATTATCTACCTCTTCCTCCACCCAAGAAAGAAATAACAACATCCGCTTCAAGAACAAGAAGCCAGACTGCAAAGGAATCAACTCCTTCACCATTACAAAAAGGAAAAGTGAGGATATATAAGAGAAAACTAGCTCCTCAAAAAGAAAAAATAGACCAAAAGGAGGAAGATGACTAGAAATTAAGAAGATCTAGAAGACTCAGCTATGGATGAAGCTGATATCAAAATACAAAAGGAAAAAGAACCTTTGGTCCCTACAACAATTTATAAAATATGCAAGAATATTTCAGAATTACAGTCTATTTCTGATCTTGACATTAGGAAATGGTTAAAATTTAGTATAGAGGATCAAAATAAGATTGAAGAAGCAATAATTTCTAAAATGTGCAAGCATCATTATGTTCCACTACAACTCTCAAAATATGATGTTCCCAAAGAACTATCAGAGAGATTGTCAGCTAGATGGACATTTGCACTACATCAAGAAAAGGAAATAAGAGAAAGAGTACTTGTTACTCTTATGCCTTCTAATTCAAAGAAGGAAGAAATTATTGAGATGATGAAGAAGTATGAAAATGAGTTCTCACCGAAAATGAGAGCATATGAATTTCTCAAAGGGAAGCTAATTGATCTTGGTCAAAATAGCATTAAGAAGTGGTGCAAGATACTCAAAAAGCCCACTAAGGAAGCTATCCCGGAGAAGGAACAAATCATCATTAAAGATATACAAGATGACTCATCTATGGAATTGGATAAAGAAGAGAGTGATCTAGCAGGCCCCAAACATACTGACATTGTAGATGAAGTATGGCCAGACACTACTCTTGACAACACTCAAAGTGAGGAGAGTCAAAATCCACCAAGTCCAATTCATATTGACTTGAGTAAAGAAGAAGAAGTTACCAAAGAAGACTTGAAAATAAAAGGTAACATAACTAATGATATCAATGATTAATCATGGTTAGATAACATTGTCAATGACATTATAGAAAAAGACCCTGCAGAAGAAGTGCAAAAAGATGAAGATATCAATGTTGCATAGGGCAATTCTGACAGAAAGGATTCAACTATTAATACTGCAGAAGTCAATACACTGACAAACATGAACATATTAATTGATGCTATTGATATTGAATCAATTCAGGATAAATCATCTAAGAAAGATGATGATATACCCAAGGACATGGGTAATGATGAAAATAAAGATGCATCAAATACTCAAAAGGATACAAATATAGCGATGAAAGATGCAACTGACACTCAGCAAGAAGTGTCTACTGAAAAAGACAAAGGAGATGATAACAAAATAGATGAAACATTGAGAAAGGATGAAGAGAAAGAAAAGAGTGTAGAAGTCAAGCAGGATGAAAGCATAAAAGAAAAAGAAGATAAATATGTTAATACACCCAAGGCCAATGAGGAGACATCTTCACAAAACTAGCCGGTGGACTCAGAACAGAAACAACAAGATGCTTCATCTTCTCGACCCTCACCTACCAAATCAATCCAATCTCAAGGTCTACAAATGGTAGTACACCAATCTGCCTCCCAACCAAAGAAGAAAAATAAAAAGTCATTGAAGAAAGATATCTTGGCTGTCACACTTGATGAGGTAATAGAAATACCCAAGTGGGATGTATCTACTTTAGATACTGAAGCACTTCAAAAGTTTGGAGTGATGTGTCAGAGAAAGGCAATTCAAGAGAAAATGAAAAAGGCACATAGGGAAGCCCAAGAAATTGAACAGGTAAGGGACATTCTACAACAAATTGTTCCAAATATCAAACTTGAAGATAGCATATTAGTCATGGAACAAATAGAATTTTTTACCGACACCATCACAAATCAGAATGTAGATGTAGAGAAGGCAATGGAAGAATAGGCATAGATGAAGTATCAATACAAACTAATTGAGAAGATCAACAAAGAAGTGGCAGAGAACAAGGTAAAGCTATCTAAACTAGCAAGTGAATTAGAACCAATGATTTCTGAAGTTGTTACCTTAGTTCAGAAATTATGCACATTAGAAAATTTCACTAAAGAAAATAGTGAAAAGCTGTCACAACTAGATTCAGATCTAACAGCTGGTGCACTAAGTTTAACCTCTAATGCAAAAAAAATAAAGCTACATCATGAAAATATTATAGAGGTAAATAGATTGAGACAAGAAATATGGGATGCAGAGACTCAATTCAGAAATGAGGTGACAGAGCTTCAAGCTCACATATTTCCAAACCTCACCACTCTCCAATAACATATAACAGATGCACAAAATCTAATCACCACCCCAGAAATGTTTGTGGTAGAAAGCATATATGACATGCATGTGAGGATATCACTTGAGCATATGGCTCTTGAGAATTTAAAGGAGAAATGGGAGAAAATGATGGAGTAAATCAAAGCCTCAAACTCTCACATTTTTTAAAAGATGTAAGTACCTTTTCCCTCATTATCAAAAAAGGAGGAATGTATACATATGTATAATATACTTTAGTAGAAAAAGGAGGAATGGATAAAGATATGTATAATGTATGTACAGTAAGGATAGATATGTAAACAAACTTACACTTACCAGCATATGCATAGGGGGAGTAATTTCATAACTAAGGAAGAAGTATACACAGGTGTACATACTAATACATCAAGTATGTTGCACATATCAGTTTTTGATACTAATGTCAAAGGGGGAGATTGATGACATTAAGTTTTTCCATTAGTATACTTAAAGGAAAAAACATGATAAAGGTCATCGATATAAGCATAACCGACAGAGAGAAAGCATACCTGACGAGAAGACAAGACTATCGTGAAAATGTCAAGTGTAGAATTTACCGAAAAACATTGACAAGAGTCAAACCGATGACAAGCATAATCGATGATACAATTTTTAGAACATCGCCGATGGAGTATAAAAGGAATACCTGATGAATAGTTCAAGTAAGGAACACTGATGGAGAAGAAAAGTGATAGACTAACAGAGCAGCCCGACCATCAGAACCGACAGTGAGTTACAGAACCCGCAAAAAGTGGATTTGACTTTACATGTCAGATAAAGCAATGTAATTCTATTTATAGAGTTTTTACTTGTTTTAAATACTTACTTGAGGGTCAAGCAAGAATATTGTAAATGTTTTAAAGCATCCTAATGGATCTAAAACATATCTAACTAAAGATCAAGGTCAAGTTGTAAACCTTGGATCTAGAGTTAATTTGAAAAGTGTGAATC
>MU227691.1:3539594-3554460 GCA_018584345.1 Thuja plicata | reverse complement strand
AAGGTATTACTCAATCACTCAAGGTGATTACATATACATTGTAAGCTATATAGGATCTGTTATCAACAATTAGAGATTGCATTCACTATCAGATCAACATTTATATTGTAGTTGCATTCTAACAAGTACATCACAACAGAAATCCTTTTGTAGAAGGTGGACTTAACCATTCTTTGATAAATCTCTTAACAGAGTGCACACCTAATAGTGTTTCTAAAGCTTCAAATGAAGTAGATCCTAATAGGTCTCCACTCTAATACTCCTAATAGGGTAGATCATCAGAAGTGATCACTTGTAAGCCCTTACTGGCTCCCTTCTTATCTACAGATAGTGAATTTTTGTGGGTAGACATCCCCACCGCAGTTTTTACTTCCTAACAGGAGTTTTCTGCGATATCACATCATGTGTTATGTGTTATTTGTTTTCATGAATGTTTCTTGAATGTTTATACATGCAAAAAAATTATATTATGATTACACATACATAAGCAAAGATGAACAGATAGATAGGCATATACAAATATGATAACACAAAGTTTAATGGGCCAACCACATAAAAAATTTTAGAGGTACTGATTCACCCCTTCGGGCTCCTAGTACATCATTCCAATAATTCCAACATTTGTGTCTAGAAAACCTTGAGAATAGACCTAGTAGGATTCCTAGGATGGTAAGGGATATAGAGGTTAAGGGTGTGTAAGACTCAAACTAATGTTTGATTTTATGTTTAGTGAACCTAAATAAGGTGTCTCAGTCAATAGATTGGTTGATTATGGTTAGTATGGAAGGATTCCTTAATTGAAGCCTTGGAAAGGGAAAGAGTCCCTAAAGTGTGAATTGAACACAAGTTGGACTAGACATCCAAAGGACCAGGAGAGTGATTAGAGTATGAAGACAAGTTGGAGGGTTGATATTCAACCTATTAACAATATTTACATAATTTGAGACTTGGGCCCATCATAGTGGCTTCTTGCAGTGCAGCTCATCATCACAATATTTACAGCAACTTCTAGAAAATCTCTCCTATTCTAGTCTTGTAAATTGGGAAGGAAAGAAACGGGAGAATATTTAGAAATGAAATTATGGACATATTTATTTTCCTAAATAAAGTAGAAGCTATCTTGGTAGAATTTATAAACAACAACCTGAGGAATTTCTATAAGGAATAAGGATCATTTTCACAATGGGATGTCGAGATGAGGAAAATTTGGTTCAAACTTACCAATCCACCTCTACTCTATACAAAATCATCTCAGAAGAAGAAAGCCAGGAATGAATGCATTTTGACAAAACCTTTGTTGGGTTGGGAAAAGATAATTTTTTACGAGACCTTTCATGGTAATCTTGGCCCAACAGGAATAGGATGTATTATACACTCTAGTGTTGGCTAATGTTTAGAAAAATTGGCAAAACTATTAGAGGTAACGTCTAACAATTTGGCTGAAATGGAAGCCCTTTATGAAGGTTTAAAATTAAGCTTAGATATAGGGATTAAGAAGCTAATTATCGAAGGGGATTCTCAAATTATTATGAATGCCTTAAGGAAAAAGAGTACTCCAAATTGGAAAATATAGTCAAAATTGGAGTATGCCCTAACATTACTAGATAAATTTGAAGATATTAATATTAACCACATTTTCTGGGAAGGAAATAAGGAGGCAGAATCCATTGCCAACAAAAGATTTGATGGAGAATACTTTACCCTTATTTTATAGGGCACTCCATTAATTATCAAGGTAGTCTTGAAGATTGTGGGAAATGAATTCTAAGAACTGGAGGAGAGGGAAAAATGAACACAGAGGTCATAGCTATGATGACAACCACTATTCTGCATGTGGATTAGGATCAGGATATTGTATATGAGCTAATATTTTCTAATATATGGGTATGAATATTTCTCGACATTGCATGGGTAATGTGAGAAAAATAATTATTAAAATACTCTGTGAATTTGTTGTTAACCTAGTATCTATATTGCAGGTGTGAAGTGGTGAACAGAGGCCAATCTTTCTTCAAGGTATGGAATATTATTTTTAAGCCTAATAATAGTGGGTTCTACATGAATTAACAGAAGAAGCATATTTAAAAGGTAGTCATGAATTATTTATTATCATATCTATGGTTAGTTAAATTCTAAGCTAATTATGTTTTTTATTTTTTTTTAAGAAAAATTTAGAACTTGCAAACCCGAATTTATGATATCGCATTATAGTTCACAACTATAATAAGAAGAATGGCGACATGAAAAAAGTATCCCTAAAATTTTTGGAATGTTATTTTAAGAGGTTTGTTTGTAACAATTGTTCAAGCAATTTTTAGGATGGTTTTGTGATATTAGTTAGTCCTTGGATAGTTCTGCATGATGTGGTTGATATGATGGTACTGTTGCAAGTAATCAAATATTGAAACTAAACTTCAATTAGATAAGTACAATGATTTTAGGGAGGGAAGTGATTTTTTCTAAATGGGTGATCAATGATAAATTATAAATTAAGGACAACCTGAATCTCCTTATCTTGTCACTTGATTGATTTCGCTGGAATATTGAAAGTTTGGAATATTGGAATATTTATTGTTACAATCATGAATAATTCTATTTGTAAATTGATAAGCGGTATTTGGTCATATCTCTGTTAAACTTGATCAGTGTTTTCGATGTTAAACTAGGATGGTATCGTAAAATTGTTTTGTTTTAAGGTAGTTTTTTATGTTGGTGGTTCCTAATCATCTAATGGTGGTTTATGTCTTCAGTAAGTATTCATTAAGGTGTACAATATTTAAAGAAAGGGGCAATGGATTTTATGTTTAATCATGTGGGTTAGTACTCATGACAACTCTATCTCCAAGTACGGATCACATAAAATCTATCTTCACATAAGTAGGAGGTAATTATCCTTATTTTTTTGAACCTTTTGTCACATGAAAATCCAACTAAGGATACATCTAGGATAGTTCTTTGTGGTTAGACTCTACTATATGGGAATTGTCACATTAATATCCAATTGCAAGGAAAGTGGTTCACAGTTAATGAATGTTTAACATTCAATGAATTTTAGTTCGATCAAAGAATGAGGCTAACTTATTAATTAGGGAAAATACTAAATTTAATAAGAGCATTATTTCAATAATAATTTAATTTATTATGATTACACTAACAACAATCTTGGCTAAGTTACAGCTTGTGTAGATTAGAGTTATGTCAAGTCGAGGATCAAATAAAGAAAGGAATCTAATCAAATATATGAAGATTTAAGAGAAGAAGTAATCAAATGAGATTACCCTCATATTTGAAATCTTTGCAAATAGGGGAAGGCCCCTATATCTGAACTTTTGTAAATAATGAATAGACAAAAGTCTTCGGGCTAGACTAGAGGTTTTCTTGACTCTATTCTTTCCTACCAGTGCCTGTTTGAACAGAGGAAATGTAATAAACTTTAAATATTAATAAAAATATTATGGCTTAGGCCTTTTACCGATAAAAAAAGTGAATAATCAAATAAATTAAAGAATTAACTTAATTATAGAATATTTACTTAGCTAATTAAATAATTAAAATGGTTATTCAATTATACGAAAGTGGAAGAAAAAATTAATTCTATAATTAAAATTTTAATAAGTGCAAAGAAGAATTAAATAATTATACTTATTCAATTATTGTGGAGAGGAGAAATTAAACAAATAGTAAAAATTATTTAATTATGAGAAAAGGAGGAAAATTTAACATTTGAAAATGATTTAGAAAAATATAGTTAGTTTAATTAAATAATTAATATTATTTAATTAGTTTAGAAGAAAATTATTAAAATATTGTTGGGAGGCATTGAGACAATTTTTTGTTATATACATTTTGCCTCTCTTTGAGACAATGCAATCTGAGCATTGTCTCAAAGGTTAAAAAAAAATTAGAAAAATGGAGTCTAATCCCACTCTAGTGTCCTTTGACAAGAATGGGTTAGTGCGGTTCCCCCTCAGAAAATTGAGCAAAAAATTTGAAAATTGAGGTCAATTTGCCAATAAGGTAATTTTGTGTGTTTGGGTGCCTTCACAACAAAAATTAGGGTCCCTAGGTCAATTTAGGCTTGAGCACAACAAGTAATAGGCACCATGACCAATCTAAAAAGTGCAAAAAAATGGCTTCACTAGGTCATAAAGTTCCTGTATAGCCCATTTGGGACCTAAAGTCCTCATTTGTACACTTTTGGTTTAAAACTATGGACAAGAGGAGTGAGACCAAGGAGTAGAGGAGAAATAATATGGAGGAAATTATGGAGGGAAATCATCAAGTGATGCACATGTGGACCTATTGATGGCCTATGGGAGTGGGTCCCCTAGTTTGTACTCTATCCTTGATTTATGATTAGAAATTCAGATAGCATGAATCCTTAGATGGATCAACCACAAAATCCTAAGACTCAAACTAGTTTCCAAAATACTAACACAATAAATAAAGAGTATGCATGAATGCAAGAAAGAAATCAAATGCAAAATAAAAAAGTATATACCTTCAAACATGTACCATGTTTTTGGAAGCTATAGTTGAAATAATTGTTATATTGCCATTGATGTCAAACCTTAACTAGTAAGATAGTTTCTATCTTGTAAAGTGTCATATCAATTGATTGATGAAGAAGATTTGAAAAGAGGAGATAACAAGAAGACTTGGTGAAATGGTTGAGTTATGAGAAGCTAAAATGGGTACTTGATGAGACTTCACCTTGACAAGGTAATATGTTGTTTATCTATAACACCAAGTGAAGATTGGAAGACTAAAAGCTTAGTCTTGACCGAGTAAAAGAGAACAAGATAAAGGAACTTATGTTTGTGTCAAGTGATGCGAGTGTCTACCAAGCACCAGTACATGCCGAGAAAATATAGTGTCGACCGAGCATCAACATCAACATTTACTGAGCGTTAGTAATTACTGAGTTATCTAGTGACGACCGAGCGAAAGGACACAGTGATGACCGAGTGTCAGTATTTTGACATTTTGAGGAATATTTGAGATCCCAGCTGACATAATTGATTTCTTGGGATATGTAAAGTGTATTTAAGATAAGGATGAACATTATGGAGAATTAAATGAGCATTTAATATATGTTTAACCATTTTTATGTATGGATTCAAGAAGGATTTTTGAGATGTATTCTACAAGGTAGAAGGTGAATGAAATTTCAAAAGGATTTGTAGGATCTAACCAAACCCTAAGATCTACGGTGATGATTAAGAGGCCAAAGATCTAGGTACCTAATCAGAGAGGTATAAGTTTTACCTAATTTCAGGTTATGTATACACATGTTAATTCAATTGATTGCAAAATTCAAGAAGGTAGAGAAGGCTGAGAAGAGTAGTATAAGACTGCATAGTGGTGATTTCTTGATGGATTTCTAAGTAGATCTAATTGATAGAGATGAAAATGGATGCTAGTCTCTGAATTAGCATTTGAGTGAAAGTGGATCTGTATTTGCAAAGTAAGTTGTATGTTTTAGATCAATCTACTGTTACTTTCTAACCCTTGTATCAGTCAAAATACTTTTAACCAAGGTTGACCTAACAATCATATTGTAAATCCTTTTATCAAGGTGACATTCTAATGGAATGATCTAAGTCCTCTAAAAAGGCTCACTTTTAACAGGGTGATTAAATCCTTTAACAGGGTCACATTTAAAATTTTGTATTGTAACCTTTAATAGGGTTGGCTCCTCACAGAGCTCACATCAGAAGAGTGAAAAATTGGTAGTATCTTACTAGTGTTTTTTCCCATATTGGGTTTCCATGTTAAATCCCAGTGTCATACTTGTGTGAATGTTATTTGATGTGTTGTACTGTTAAGAGTTTTATGTTTTTCAAGTTGATTACTTTAGGACATCGGACTGTAAGTCTATGTTACTGATTATATGTTATAAAGACTAAGTGAATTGTTGAATAGATCTAAGTTGGTTGAAGTCTTTTAAAGTTTAATGGGTACATATGGACTTGAGGATAACTGGTTCAACCCCCCCCCCCTCTCAATTATTCTAAATCATTCTAAAAATTGGTATTAGAGCTTGTGGTCCTTATAAGGGAAAAGTTTGAAGGTACTTGAAGCTAAAGATCAAGATGTATAAAAAGGAGGTATCAAGGCTAAACAAGGAGAACTTCCCTGCATGGAAAAGTTTGATGAAGCTACACCTAGCTCTAATTGGAGTAGCAGCAAAATACTATGTGGAAAATGATTACATAAATGTGCTAAAATTGTTGATAGCTCAACAGATGGAAGAAAAGAAGGAACATAATCAAGCAATGTTGGAGATTGCATCAACCCTAAGTTATCCCGAATTTGAAGAGATAAAAGATTGTAAAACTGCAAAAGAAATGTGGGAAACATTGGAAGCTATCTATGAAGGTGATACAAATGTACTTAGAAACAAATCTGAAATCTTGAGAGGTAAGTTTGATGAAATGAGAATGTTAGATGGTGAAACTATTGTTCAATATTGCAGCCGAGTTAAGGAGGTTGTGAATGCTTTTAGAGGAGAAAATGGAATTATTGATGATGATACTTTTATTAGCAAGGTATTGAGAGCCCTACTTCATATTTATGCTATTAGAGTATCTTCTATAAAAGATGTGAGATGTATTCCTGGTAACAACTTAACTCTAGAAGGTCTAGTTGGTAGACTTACTGCTTTTGAGTTATCAAATTTTGATAATTTCACCCCTCACAATGTTGATTCTACTTTCAAATCACAATTTACTCTTCATAAATCTAAGAAATGAAAATAAATACATGTGAATAGTGACAATGACACTTCTAATGATGATCTTGATGAACTTGAGGCACTTATGGCTAGAAGAGTACCAAGAAGAAAAGGAAAACTCAAAGGTAAACTTCCTATAATCTATTTTTGATGTAACAAGGTTGGCCATATTACAGCAAGATGCCCTGAGAGGAATGACAAGGATGAAAGAAGAGAAATCAAGTACAAAGAAAAAAGGGATGACAGAGATTTCAAAAGGTATAAGGAATATAAAGACAAAGGTAAGAAATCTTGTTATATTGTTGAAGAAGAAACTAATAGTGAATCTGATAAATCTAATGACAATGATATAGAAATTGTTTATGTTGATATGAAAGATGATTTTGATGAAGATGAGAAAATTGCACTTATTTCATATATGAGTAAAGGTGATAGATGGATGATTAATAGTGGTTGCTCACATCATATGACTGGCGATAAAAGTAAGTTTGAAACCTTAAATCATTGCAAAGGTGGCAGTGTTAAGTTTGGTAATGATAAACCATGTCTTGTGAAAGAAAAAGGATCAATAAAATAGACTGATAAGATCACATGTGACAATGCTTATTGGGTTGAAGGTCTTAACTATAATTTTTTGAGTGTTTCTTTGTTGAATAATTCTTGATACCGAGTTGAATTCCATCACATAAAGGCTAAAATATTTGATTCTATTGGTGAACTAATTGGAAGTGGAGAACATACAAGGGGTAATTTGTTCTATCTTGATCTATCTGATGAGACATGTTTGTTTGCACAATATGATGATATATGGTTATGGAATAAGAGGTTGTGTCATGTGAACTTTGACAATTGGTAAACATTAGTAAGATGAGAGGAGTAAGAGGGTTACCAAGATTGAAGAAACCTGATAATGTTATGTGTAAGCAATGTCAGTTGGGAAAAATGACAAAATCTAGTTTCAAGAGAAAAACTTACACTTTTGATGATGTTTTGGAATTGGTTCATACTGACCTTTGTGGACCTATTTGTGTGCAAAGATATTTTGGTGATAAATATTTCATATTGTTTGTTGATGATTACTCTAGAATGATGACTGTGATGTTTCTCAAAGAAAAATCTAATTCTTTTCAGTTGTTTAAGTGGTATTTTGAAAAAGTTGAAAAAGAGATAGGTAAGAGCTTAAGATGTCTGAGATCTAACAGATGAGGAAATTTTATATCTAATGAGTTCAAATTATTCTGTAATGATAGAGGAATTAAAAGATAGATGTCTTCTCCAAGGACTCCCCCATAGAATGGCATATCCAAGAGAAGGAATAGATCAATAATGGATTGTGCTAGAACATTAATGATAGAGAAAAATGTTGCACAAAAGTACTAGAGAGAAGTTGTAAGTACATTGGTCTATACCTTGAACCGAGTAAAAGTCAAGAAAGGTATTTATGTTACACCTTATGAGTTATGGTATGGTTATGCACCTAATGTAAAATAATTTAAAGTTTTTGGGAGAAAATGTTATATACTAAAGGACAATAGAAATGGAAAACTTGATGCTAAGAGTGATGAAGGCATATTCCTAAGTAATTCCACTAAGAGAAAATCATATAAGTGTTTGAATTATAACACTAACCAAGTTGGGAAAGTGCAAATGTTAGAATTGATGGATAAACAGAAAAGAAAGAATTTGAATGCAAGAAAGAACTTGAAGATAATAGATATTTCATTTACATGAACGAAGGAGAGCCCAACAGTTTATCTGAACCAGAAAAAGAAGCTACCAAGTGACAGAATGGTGTTGCCAAGCAACAGTGAGAAAATTCCAAGTCATAGAAAGATGTTTTCGAGCATTAGGTGGAAAATATCAAGTAATTATAAGAGGAAGTAGAGACACAAAATGAACGTAAAGAGAATTTTCATGATGAATCTAAAGACAAATGGCAAGAGGAAATGAGACCAGAGCTTACACTAGCTAAATATGTAAGAAGGCATCATAAACTAGATCAAATCATTGGAGAAAAAATGCACAGGTCGTGACTAGAAGAAAATTGAAAAATTAGACATGTTTATTATGTGAATTTGAGCCCAAATCAATGAAAGATGCTTTGTATAATGAAGCTTGGATACAACCCATGAATGAAGAAATTGAGAAAATAGAAAAGAACAAAACCTTGATACTAGTACCTAGACCAAAGGACAAGAATGTTATTGGAACCAAGTGGGTATTTAGAAATAAGTTGAATGAGAATGGAGAAGTCATAAGGAACAAGGCTAGACTGGTATGCAAAGGATATGCACAAGAAGAAGGTATTAACTATGGTGAGACATTTTCCCCAGTTGCTAGATTGGAAGGAGTTAGAACTTTACTGGCTTATGCAACTTACAAAGGATTCAAAGTATATCAAATGGATGTCAAATCAGCATTTCTGAATGGAATACTAGAAGAAGAGGTATACATTGAACAAGATGAAGGATATTTTGATTCAAGAAAGAGGAATATGGTTTGCATGATACATAAAGCATTGTGTGGATTGAAGCAAGCCCCCAGAGCATAGTATGAGAGATTGCATAATTACTTAGTCAAAATTTGTTTTACAAGGACAAATGACAATAGTAATATGTACTTGAAGACTGTAAAAGGTAAAGGGATATTGTTAGCTGAAATATTTATTGATGATATCATATTTGGAAGACATGATGCTTTATGCCAAAAATTTGCAAATGAGATGCAAACTGAATTTGAGATATCTATGTTTGGAGAGATCAAATTTTTTGTTGGTTTGCAAGTATATCAAATGAAGAAAGGTATCTACATTACTCAATCAAAATATATTAACGAGATACTGAAAAAATTTGGCATGGAGGTTTCCAGACCTATAAGTACACCTATGACTACTAGACAAAAACTATCAAAGACTAATGAGACAATTGAAGTCAATCAAACCTTGTATAGGTCAATGATTGGGAAGCTACAATATATTATCCACAGTAGACCAGATATTGCATTATCAGTTGGGATTGTTGCAAGATTTTTTGCAAATCCTAAAGATAGTCACATGATGGTAGTGAAAAGGATTATGAGATATCTGAAGGGAATAGATGATTATGGATTATATTATAAGAAGAATGAGAAGTTTGAACTAAAATTTTATACAGATGAAGATTGGATAGGAAATGTTGATGACAGAAAGAGTACAAGTGGTGGTGCATTCTTCTTGGGAATGAGATTAGTATCTTGGACAAGGAAGAAACATAATTGTATTTCTCAATCTATAGCAGAATCTGAATATGTTGCACAACAACAGCTAATTGTTCAAACATAGTGTGGATCAAACAATTTTTGAAAGGAATAAAGGAAGAGATCACTAAACTAGTTGTTATTTTCTATGATAAGACAAGTGCTATTAATATATCAAAGAACCATGTGATGCACACAAAGACCAAGCATATTTCTATCAAGTATCATTACTTGAGAGAGTTAGTTGAAGACAAATAAGTGAGACTGGAATATGTGAATACAAAGAAACAATTAGCAGATATAATTACTAAAGCATTACCTAAGGATTCTCATGAGTATCTGAGAGGTAAATTAGGGGTTATTCCCTTAGCTAAGGCTAACTAGAATCATATGGAGTGATTACGTCAAATTTATTACATAGAATATCTAACAGATTGATGCAAAGGAGGTCACACTTTAGGAGCTGCCTAAAGTTGTGAAGAGTAAAGCACATGAAGTTGATCAGTCATAAGAAAGATGACAGAGAGAGAATATAATTTAGAAATTTGACATAGAGATATCTACATGGTGAAGATGTATGACTTTGGCATTGTTGTCAAAGAGGGAGAAATTAGTAAGGGAGATATACTATGAGTGAGATATTGATTTAGAAGACATTGAGGGAGATAAGCTACAGAGAGAAATCTATCCAAGAGGGAGATGATATTTGTATTAGAGAGAATTAGAATGAAGCTAAGCACATTAATAAAAATATGCTAACAAAGAACATACTTTTCTGGATTTTTTGGTAACCTTGCATGTGTTTTTTGCATGTGGTGTTTTCCATCAATGCCAAAGAGGGAGATTGTTGGAAGCTACAATTGAAACAATTGTTTTATTTCCATTGATGTCAAACCTTAACTGGTAAGATAGTTTTTATCTTGTAAAGTGACTTGTTAATTGATTGATGAAGAAGATTTGAAAAGAGGAGATAACAAGAAGACCAAGTGAAATGGTTGAGTAATGAGAAGCTACAATGGGTACTTGATGAGATTGCACCTTGATAAGGTAATATATTGTTTATCTATAACACCAAGTGAATATTGGAAGACTAAAATATTAGTCTTTACCGAGTAACAAAGTGAAATATTAAGGAACTTATGTTTGTGCCAAGTGATGTGAGTGTCGATCGAGCACTAGTGCATGTCGAGAAAATATAGTGTCAACCAAGCATCAACATTTACCAAGCGTCAGTAATTACTAAGTTATCTAGTGATGAATAAGAGGATGAACACAAGAATGACTGAGTGTTAGTATTTTGACAGTTTGAGGATGATTTGAGATCTCAGCTGACATATTTGATTTCTTGGGATATGTAAAGTGTATTTAAGATAAGGATGATTGTTTCGGAGAATTAAATGAGCATTTAATATATGTTTAATCATTTTTATGTATGGATTCAAGAAGGAATTTTGAGATGTATTCTACAAGGTAGAAGGTGAACAAAATGTTGGAAGGATTTGTTGGATCTGACTAAACCCTAAGATCTATGGTGATGATTAAGTGGAAAAATATCTAGCTACCTTATCAGAGAGGTATATGTTTTACCAAATTGCAGGTTATGTATATAGAGGTTAATTTAGTTGATTGGAAAATCTAAGCAGAAGGCAGAGAAGGATGAGAAGAGAAGTATAGGAATGCAGAGTGGTGATTTCTTGACAGATTTCCAATAAGATTTAAGTGATAGAGATGACAATGGATGTCATTCTGTGAATTAGAATTTGTGTGAAAGTGGATCTATATTTGCAAAGTAAGTTGTATGTTTCAGATCAATCTATTTTTTACTTTCTAACCATTGTATTAGTCAAAATCCTTTTAACAAAGGTTGACCTAACAATCATATTGTAAATCCTTTTATCAAGGTGACATTCTAATAGAATAATCTAAGTCCTCTAACAAGGCTCACTTTTAACAGAGTGATTAAATCCTTTAACATGGTCACATTTAATAGTGTGTATTGTAACCTTTAATAGGGTTGGTTCCTCACAGAGCTCACATCAGAAGAGTGAAAATTTGGTAGCATGTTACTGGTGGCTTTTCCCATATTGGGTTTCCACGTTAAATTACTTGTGTGAATGTTATTTGATGTGTTGTACTGTTAAGAGTTTTATATTCTCCAAGTTGATTACTTTAGGATAGTCGACTGAAAGTTTATGTTACTGATTATATGTTATAGAGACTGAGTGGATTGTTGAATAGATCTAAGTTGGTTGAAGGGTTTGAAATTTCAATTGGTACATCTGGACCTGAGGATAACTGATTCACCCCCCTCTCAGTTATTCTAAATCATTCTAACACCTGTTACCTTCATTTCTCTTATTGACATTTATGTATTGGTAGTGTGTTGCACTTAGAATTATATCATGGCACAATTTTGATAGCGTGATCACATGAAAGCTCAAAAACTGTAGTTATTTTTGGATGACGGATGAAAATTTATTTTATAGTGTAAGATATAAATATATGTGTGTGTGTGTGGGTGGGTGTGTTGATGGAAAGGTGTGGCCTCCTAATCCTAGATAAAGAGATCCCAATTAATTAATCGAAAGGAGATGATCAATGCAAAATAGAATCATCTAGTTATGGATAAGGAAGGGAGATCTAATTTCTTAATTAAATTAAATAAATAGATCTAAATTTCTTAAAACCTTAATTGAAATGAAATATTTATCTGGGAAGGTTGCAGATCTTGAAATACCTATTTTCTGGTGTCTATACTGAGTTTCCAAAAATTCTGCCACCGGATCTGGAACAGAAACACAGAGACAGAGAAAACCCATAAATATTTTCCTTTTTTGAGAAAGGTCAACCTTGACCCTAATGCAGGGGTTCAATTGTACCCAAAAATGTTGACCTTGACCTCCACGACTCCAATGAAAATTTTGTTCACGGATATGAAAGTTGGCCGAAAAGGGTATCTAAATATGCTTTGTAATTCATTGTCTTGTACCTATATCTACAAGAAAAATGGTTTTGTTTGTTCGGGGAGGGGTTTGCTGGTGCAGAGCACCCTAGTGTTTTAGCTCCAAAATCCTAGTAGTTTAACAGAGGTGGTCTGGGAGCAGATCACGATTAGCGGTGAAGTTTTGTTTGGTAACAGTTTCCTGTCATTCTCTTCAAAACCCTAACGGTTTCTTCCAGTTTAGCGCAAGAGCAGTTCTGTTATGTCTATCGCGAGATCGCATGCTGATCGGCGGTTAAGTTTTGAAGTGTGCGAGTGAGCAACGAGGAGGCATCGCACAGTCGCAAGGTGAACTGACAGTTAAGTTATAAGGGTGCGACAAGGCGATGAGGGCTCATCGTACAGTCGCAAGGTAACTAGCGGTCAATGATAAATAGCTGCGAGGACGTGACAAACAGTGCATCGCACAGTCGTGAGATAACTGACCGCTCAGTTCAAAGCATGGCTAGTGCGTGATAATGATGCATCGCTCAGTTGCAAAGGAAGCAAAAGCGTGTTTAGTAAGTGTTGCGAGTACATGACTACAATGCATCGCACAGTCGCCGGAGAAGAGACAACTAGTTTTCTGTGTGAGCGAGCGCGCGACTGCAATGTATCACCAAGTCGTGGAACAAAGGGTAGCTCATGTAGAAGTGTTGCGGGTATGCGACAAACATGTATCGCTCAGTCGCAGAGTAAATGTTAGCTCAGTAAAAAGCATTGCGAGCGTGCGACGAGATCTCATTGCTCAGTCGCAAGGGAATCAGTAGCTCGGGTATAAGGGTTGTAAGCGCGCAACGAGCATTGTATCGCAAGGTCGCAGATCAAAACATGCATAGTGATTGTAACTCGCGACTATGTGATTAACATTCAAAACAGTGCAAATGTCTGACCAAGCTAAGAAAGAGTTGAAAAGTCAGACACGACAAAAATGAAAGAGAATGCCACGGAGGAGAATATCGTCCATGTCGACGGCCATGCTGAAGGTGATATCGATGATAGTTGCAGGAGAAGATGAAGAGCCGAGGCAGTTGGGATTCTTCAGACGGTAGGTAACCTAGAAACGGTTACGAATCAAGAAGAGGCTGAATATATAATAGAGGAAGAAAACCTATAGAAGGGATTGTTGTTGAAGAACTGTAATTGTAAAGGCTAGCAGAAGTAGTTTTTCTGTGTGTGTGTGCATTGTAAACTTTCTGATTCTCAATAAAGAAGTGTTCTCGGTGTGTTCTGTGTAAACTTGTATTGTGTGTCGATTTTTGTAGAGTAGTATTCTGAGTTCAATTTAGTTCAATGGATACCTTTTGACTCTCATGATCAGGTTTATGGGATGTGACTATCAAAAGGTACCCATTATGTATTTCTATTCTATTTTTGTGTTTGTGTCTGAGAAGTGGCTAGTCAGAGTTGGAAACAAGTCCTAGGCGAGCTAAATGGTCCGGCTAGGGAACTTGTAGGAGAGAGATAGAAGGAGAAGGTGCATGACTGACTTTATTCACTCATGAAGAGAAAGAGGAGGTAAAGAGTGAAACTTTCAGTGGGTAGGAAACCTGAGAGAGAGGGAGAATAGAAATCCTTCTAGTTAGGGTCTTTGAGTAACCCTAAGAGACTCATGTGTGAGTCTAGAGGATCCTAAAGTGAATATCCAAGGTGAGATTCCTAAGAGAAGAGTAGGAGTCTAGGATAGTAAGGTGACCTCCCCATCAGATTGGTATCAGAGCTAAGTTAAAGATTTGGGTTTGAAAGTTGTAGATGTTTCAAAGTACTAAGGACTTAGTAGGAGAATCAACCATGGTGACAAATGTAGAGTTGGCTAAAGAGGTGAATGAGCAGAAGGAGAGAAATAGACTCCTTGAAGAAACTCTAGAGTTAATGAGAAAACAACTAGAGGATATTGCTGATAAAGTAGCTGGAGA